>CM076581.1:736828903-737103626 GCA_034641835.2 Pinus albicaulis
CACTTATGTTGAGAGCAGCAACCAATTAAGAAGATTGAAAAAATCACATCAACAAATAAGAAACACACACAGAGACAACAGATGTAAGTGGAAACCCATAAAGGGAGAAAACCACATCTTATTATTGTTGTGATGCTGAGGGCAGCTCAACTCCTCTCTGTTGTTTGGGGCACCAACCTACGAGCTACACCTCAGTTCTGCCAGCTACAACTTGAGCGCCAACTCCCTTGGAGATTCTCTTGCAGGCACAGCCTAGAGGCTCCAACCTCGGTCGGCTACAACTGACAAGAAGAAGCTCCAACTTCCTTACTCTTTCAAAAGAATGTTTGCTGATTTACCTCAGATGTCAGCTCTGTTCTATAGCATCTCTTTCTGCTCTTCTTTTCTTAATCTTCTCTGCCTCACTCTTCTGTATTTTGCCTTCTCTTTATTATTTACTCTCCTCACACCACCCTTGCATATCTAGATGATATTATTTATAAGAATTTTCATGTGACTGTTAGCATTCCTCAAGGAATTTGGAATGGACAGCCATATCTCTTCGCTTTCTTCCTTTTCATTTCTTTTCCAGCTCACTCAAAAAATGTAACTGTAGGTGCTTATTTTAATATTACAGTGGGATCTTTTTTTTTCCTCTAGAGACTTGCCAATGCATCACAACAATATAAATCAATTAAAAATATTTATATTTAATTACAATGAGAGCTCCAGCTCACTCATACCGCCTTTTGGATTGATGCGCATTTGTCTTTTCTTTGACTGTGATTTATCTCTTTTCAACTCTGTTTGACTGTCTGTCCTTTGCTGAGGTGTAACTGCCGCCTTTTAAATCTGGGCATATCCCAACGTCTTTCATACAATAATTGTCTTGTTGATGTGGAAGTTCCGCAAGCAGAATGGACATATATCACAATCATTGTATATTAATAATCGCCCTCCCATTAAGCTGAGGCATATACATACAACCCATGGACCACGCGGCACATCTTTAATACCACCGCAACAATGTTATATATATATATATATATATATATATATATATATATATATATATATATATATAGATATATAACAACGCCCTTTTATATATACAGATAAGTAATTTCAACTCTCGGCATACATACAAACTTCCTTTTTAAATCAATTCTCGGCGTAATATAATGAAGATTTTTTTTAAACATATAAGAACTCCTTTTGGGCCCACTTGACATGCTTCCCAATGCAATGAGTCTCCTCCGATTGCAATTGATCGCTCCTGCTCCGATTGCAATTGATCGCTCCTGCTCCGATTTTGATTGATCACAATCGCACCTTGTGTTTGCATGTTTCTTTTCCAACTCTAACTACGATGCGATTGAGTCACTTATACCTTTTTTTGATTTCTCCGATTGCGATTGGGTTGTTCCGATGCGATCATGCCGGACTTCAAATATATATCATCCATCGTTTATACGCCCATCGGGTCTGGGCTTCCAATCGCAATCGCAACTCTTATATTCTCCGATGCGATTAGGCCGGAATTCAAATATATATTAACCATTGTTTATACACCCATCGGGTCCGGGCTTCCAATCGCAATCGCAACTCTTATATTCTCCGATGCGATTGGCCACTGTTCATTGTATTTTGCCGATGCGATTGGGAAAGGACTTCAAACACATTTGAATTATAATTCATACATCCATCGGGTCCGGAACTTCCAATCGCAATCACAACTCTTTTGATATGTGTTTCAATGGTTTGTTTCTTTCCAATGTGATTAAGCCGGATTTCAAACTTATCAAGCTACTATTTATATGGCCTATTGGGTTCGAACTCTTAATCGCAATTGCAAGTCTTTTGATATGTGTTGCGATGGTTTGTTTCTTTCTGATGCGATTGAGCCGGATTTCAAACTTATCAAGCCACTGTTTATATGCCCTATCGGGTCCGGAACTCAATCGGAGCTCTTGTCTACTATGTTCCACTGCCAACCTTTTCTCCGATGCGATTGGGTGATGGTCCCACTTCATATTACTTCCTTTCCATTGATCATAACGTTCTCCACTTATATATATATATTAATGTATATGCCTTGGACCATTGCAAAATATGAAATGCACGGCATTTAAATGTATTGTGATGGATATGTATATATGTATCCTCCAGCGGGTTAGTTGATTCCCAGAATAATGTTTGTATAAATATGTAACGCCCATCGGGTAATGATTCTCGGAATATTATATATCTGTCCTCCGGGTTGGGCGATTCTCGGAATTATAACGGCTCTGCCTTTGCCTCTGTCTCTGCTGCTTCTGTCGCTCTGCCTCTGCCTCTGCTTCCTCCGTTTGCTTCTTTGCTGCCTTCATTGTCTGTCTTTGTCTCCTTGTAACTGTTCCTGTCTCTACATCTGCTACTTCCTTTGCCATCAATGACAACATTTCCAACAGTCTCCCCCTTTGGCATTGATGGCAATACATTTTCTCTGTTTGCCTTCTCTTTCTTCTGTTGTTTTCTCTTCCTCCCCCTTTGACATCAATGGCAAAGGGTTGCTTTATGAATTTCCTCTCTCTGAGTTATGTTTAGACCCTCTTCTGCTGACTTTGTACCATGCTGCTCCATAGTGATGTATAAGACTTGTTGTGAGAACTCTTTGAGGATTATCGAATTTGAATATACACTGTAAATTGATACAGTTCTTTCACTTGTACAGAGCTAAAAGTAAGAATAATGATACTTCATAGAATACATTGGATTGGCTTTATCTAGTCAGAGATGTATGATTGGATTCAGCAACTAACATGCTGAGAGGCTTCAAATGATAATCACTACTTGTTTTTATGTTTCAGATTCTTAATATAATGTTTCAGAATTAATCCTTTTGCTCTGTAATTGACCTTTTGATGCTTGAATAATGCAGATAACTTTAGGATAATAACTTGGCGTTATTTTTCCTTAATCCTTTGATCCTGAGGACCGGAATCATGCTTTCCTTGCTGGATTTTCTCCCTCTGAAATGATATTTTTGTTTTTGTTCTCCCCCTGAAATTGTGCTTTTCTCTTTATATCAGAGAGTAGCATCTGCAGATACTACTCCTAGTTTATCTCTCAAATATTGGAATGGTTCTCTAGCAAGAGGTTTGGTAAATATATCTGATGTCTGTTCTTTTGTTGGTACATATTCCAGTTTTACTATCTTCTGAGCCACTTGTTTTCGGAGGAAATGATACTTGATTGGAATATGTTTAGTTTTTGAATGAAGTACAGGATTTTTAGATATACTTATAGCACTTGTATTATCACAATTGATTGAAATAGGTTCATCAATGCTTACCTTCATGTCTTGAAGAGTTTGCTTCATCCACATGACTTGTGTACAACATGCTACTGTTGCTATATATTCTGCTTCAGCTGTAGATAGAGAGATGGATGTTTGTTTCTTGCTTAACCATGCCACCAGACTTTCTCCTAGATAGAAAGCACCTCCACTTGTACTCTTCCTGTCATCCACACAGCTGGCCCAATCTGCATCTGTGTATGCTGATAAAGTGAAGTTTTTGCTTTTAGGATACCAAAGTCCATACAGTGTTGTTCCTTGTAGATATCTGAATATTCTTTTGACTGCCAGAAGATGATTTTGTTTAGGTGCTGCTTGATATCTTGCCACTAGTCCTACTGCTAGCATGATGTCTGGTCTTGATGCTGTCAGATACAGCAGGCTTCCTATCATGGATCTGTAGATTTTTTGATCCATATCAGCAGACCCATCATCAGCACACAGCTTGCAACCTGTGGTCATGGGAGTTGACACAGGTTTGTAGTCCTCCATTTTGAACTTTTTCAGCATTTCCTTTAAGTATTTTTCTTGTGCGATGAATGTACCTGTGTTCTTTTGCTGAATTTGCAGTCCCAAGTAGAAACTGAGCTCTCCAATCATAGACATTTCAAACTTATTTTTCATCTCATCAACAAACCCTTTTGCTGGTTCATCTCTATTTCTTCCAAACATGATGTCATCAACATATACTACAACAATTAGGAGTTCATTTTCATGGGCTTTTATGTATAGATTTCTATCTACTCCACCTCTCTTAAAGCCTTGTTTTTGAAAATATTTATCCAATCTTGAGTACCAAGCACGAGGAGCCTGTTTCAGTCCATATAGGGCCTTCTTCAGTCTGCACACATAGTCTTCTTTGTCTGTCAATGAGAAGCCTTATGGTTGTTCCATGTAGACTTCTTCTTCTAAGTCTCCATTCAGAAATGTAGATTTTACATCCATTTGATATACTTTGAAGTTTTGATAGCATGCAAATGCCAGAAACATTCTGATAGCTTCCATTCTGGCTACAGGGGCAAATGTTTCTTCATAATCAAGTCCTTCAATTTGTGAGTATCCTTTGCAGACCAGCCTTGCTTTATTCCTGATTACTTGTCCTTGCTCATTCATTTTGTTTTTGAATACCCATTTTGAGCCAATGATATTCTTCTCAATTGATCTAGGAACTAGTTCCCAGGTATTGTTCTTCTCAATTTGGTCCAATTCTTCATTCATTGCTTTTACCCAATACTTGTCCTTGCTGGCTTCTTCAAATTTCTTTGGCTCTATTTGTGATAGCATGGCTATGTATACCTCTTTAGTTTGTTTTGTTAGCTGCCTTCTTGTTTGAACCCCTACTCTCTTGTCTCCAATGATCTGATCTTCAGGATGGTTCTTCTAAGTATATCTTGAGGGAGCTTTAGAACTCAGCTCTGTATCTTCTGTTGTCTTGCTTGTTTCCTCATCATTTTTGATTTCTTCTTCATGGTTGTCTGATGGACTGCAGCAGTTTGTATTTCGTGTATTTTTTGGAAGTTCTTCATCAAATCTCACATCAATACTTTCTACTACTTTTCGAAGAGTCTTGTTGTAGCACCTGTACCCTTTACTTTTGGAAGAATATCCTAGAAAGATCCCTTCATTTGCTCTTGCATCAAATTTTCCAATATTTTCATCATTATTCTTTATGTAACATTTGCTTCCAAATATTCTGAAATGTTTGATTGAAGCTGGCTTTCCATGCCACAGTTCATAGGGAGTCTTGTCACTGCTTGGCCTTAAGTGAGCTTTATTAAGGATTTGTACTGCTGTGTGTATAGCTTCTACCCAGAAGGTTTGAGCAATATTATTCTCTTGCATCATGGCTCTGGCAATTTGTTGAACTGATCTGTTTTGTCTCTCTGCTACTCCATTCTGCTGAGGTGTCCCTGCAATAGTAAATTGTTGTTTTATGCCATGTTCATTGCATAGGTCTGCAAAGTCATAATTATTGAATTCACCTCCTCTGTCTGATCTAATGCATTTCAGCTTGCATCCTGTCTGATTTTCTGCTAATGCTTTAAATATTTTGAATTTTTCCAGAGCTCCCGATTTATTCTTGAGAAAAGCAACCCATGTCATTCTGGAGAAATCATCTATTATCAACATGAAGTAGGATTCCCCACTTGGTGTTTTAGTTCTTGCAGGTCCACACAGATCCATGTGCACAAGCTGGAGTGGTCTTCTTGTTGATAACTCATCTTTAGAGTTAAAGTATGTGCGAGTCTGTTTCCCCAATTGACAAGATTTGCATATGGTATTTGAAGGCCTTTTTATTTCAAGCATATCTCTGACAGCTTTCTTCTTACTCAGTCTGATGATATGGTTGAAGCTGAGATGTCCCAATCTCTTATGCCATAACCATGACTCCTCAAGTTTGCTAAGATGGCAGGCTTCTTCCTCCTCTTTCACTATGTACACATTACTCTCTGTTCGAACACCTTTGAGCAGAGTCTTTCCTGTTGTGCTTGATCTGACTTCACAATCTTGAGCTCTAAAAAGAACTTCACAACCTTTGTCACACATTTGACTGACACTCAGTAAATTTGCTTTCAGCCCATCTACAAATAGTACATCTTGGGCCTTTCCTCTACCATTGTCTATGCTAACTGAGCCTTTTCCCTTGATCTTACCTGATTTATCATTGCCAAAAGTAACATTGCCAGATTTCTTTTCATCAAGAGTTATAAACTTGCTTTTGTCTCCAGTCATATGTTTTGAGCAGCCACTATCCAGGTACCACTGGCTTTTCAGGTCTTGAGCAGTTAGGGCCAGGTCACATTTATTATCCTTCTTTATCCACTGGAAGCACCCTTTTGTTTGGTATCTTTTGTGGGATGATGGACTACATTTTCTTAGAGTATATTTGGAAGGAATATGTCCAGCTTGATTGCATATAAAGCATTTGATCATATTTTTTGCAGTATTGTGAGTTTGAATAGAATTTCTTTGATTCATGAACCTTCTTGAGGTGTTGAACATCAATCTTTGTCCAAACTTTCTACATTCAATAATTTTATGACCAAATTCCTTACAATAGAAACAGTAACCATAGAAACTATTTGCATACCTGATGTAAGGTTGTCTTTTCCATTTGTTTGCTTGACGCAGTCTTTTCAATGTCTGCATCTTTTGCTGGTTTGGATTACTCCTCCTTGTATGGAAATATGTAGCAATGTGTCCTAGCTTGTGGCAGACATAACAGGTGGCATTCTTCCTAGGAGGGAAGAATCTCCTTTCGTGACTTCCGAATTTGACATATTCAGAGGCATATGATTCTTTTCCTGTTGTCTTAATATTTATTGCATTCTTTGTTACTAGAGGTTTCTTCTGATCTCTGTCTTTCTCCTTACAGGTTTCTTCTTTTGTAGGAATTGCTTGAGCTACTTCATCATTCTTCTTGGCTTTTAAAAAAATAATCTCTCTGTCAACCTTTTCTTTGCATTTACTTGATTTTCCTTCATAGCCTATTCCATTTTTTATCATGGGAGATCTTTGAGCACCCAGAATTTCATTCAACTTACTAGAGCTTGTTGTTTGAGAGGAATTTATGACCACTTTCCTTTGAGAATTTTCTAATTTCTTCCTGAGACATACTACTTCTTCTTCCAGCTTCTCTTGTTCTCGAGTTTTATCCTTGATTTGCTGAAGTAACATATCTTCCATCTTCTTAGCTTCTTCAAGCTTTACTTTCAGCTGCATGAGGACTTTTGAATTTTTTTCTTCTTTCACACATTTGAGGAGAATCTCCTTTTGTTTTCTACATTTTAGTTTGAGTCTGTCAATCTCCTCCAGAGCACTTCTTAGCTCCCCCTCAAGGTCAACTTCCCCTTCTTCTTCTTCATCTTCTAGTAAGAGTCCTTCAAGATCTTCTATGGCCATCAGTAAAAATTTAGAGGTTCCCTCTTCTTCGGAGGATTCATCGGAGTCTTCTGATGTACTACTATCTTGTTAAGCATAGAAGGATTTTCTGCTGAATTTCTTTCCTTTCTTCCAGTTCTTTGATGTGTTTTTCTCTGATTCTTGAGCTTGATTCCTTTATTTCTTGTGAGGACACTTAGCAGCATAGTGTCCCACTCTTCCATAGTTAAAGCATTTGAAGGGGAGTTTACCTTTGTATTTACCTGAGCCTCTATCTAATTTCTTGACAAACTTTGCCTCTTCTTCATCCGAGCAAGAGCATACGTATCCCTCTTCTCCTTTCTTCTTTTCTATTTTAAAGGCTGCTTCCCTCGTACTAGGCTTTTTCTGTGGGAGCCTCATTTCATAGGCTGTTAGATTTCCAAGTAGATGGTTCATGGTCAAGGTCTCCCAGTCAGCTATTTCTTCTATTGCAGACACCTTTGGATTAAACCTGGATGGAAGAGATCTAAGAATCTTTTGCACAATTATACTTTCTGGCATTTTTTCTCCAAGAGCTTTCATATTGTTAATAATTTTTGCAGCTTTTATGAAGAAACTGGCAATGTCTTCATCATCATTCATTTTTTATTTTTCAAACTGGGCTCTATATACTTGAAGTTTGGTAGTTTTTACTTTCTGGTCTCCCTCATGTATGTTCTCAAGAGTATCCCATATTATTTTTGTAGTGTATTTTTGCATTACTTTAATAAACTCTGCTTCACATAATCCATTCAGGATGGCATTCATGGCTTTTGCATTAGCCACAAACTCTTGTTTTGAGTCTTTTTCTGTGTCAGTTTCCTTCGGGGCATATCCTAATTCCACAGCAGCCCAGACTTCTATTCCTAGAGACATTATGTATATCCTCATTCTGATTTTCCAGAAAGCATAATTTTCACCAGTGAAGAAAGGGGCTTTATTGGTTGAGCATCCTTCTTTACTAGCCATCTTGGGAACCTAGGATCTCCTTTCAGTTGTTAGACTTGCACAAAGGAAATTGGCTCTGATACCAATTGTTGAATCTTTAATTAAACTGAGAGGGGGGGGGGGTGAATCAGTTTAATACATACATAAGCTTTTCAAAATTTTCACCAAATTTATTTACAGCTTAATTTATAAACAGTCTTAAAATGTTGCAGCCAATATTAAATTAATGTGACACCACACTTATGTTGAGAGCAACAACCAATTAAGCAGATTGAAAGAATCACATCAACACATAAGAAACACACACAGAGACAGTAGATGTAAGTGGAAACCCATAAAGGGAGAAAACCACATATTATTATTGTTGTGATGCAAAGGAAAGCTCCAACTCCCTCTCACCACTGTTTTCTGTAGGCACCAACCTATAGGAGGCTCTATCCTCAATTCTGCAAGCTACAACTTGCAAGGAAGCACCAACTCCCTTCGATTTTTTGTAGGCACCAACCTACAGGAGGCTCCAACCTGAGTCAGCTACAACTGACAGCTATCAAGATGCAACTTGATAGGGAAGCTCCAACTTCCTCAATTTTCAAAACTGAATGTTTGCTAATTTACCTCAGATATCAGCTCTGTTCTGTAGCTTCTCTTTCTACTCTTCTTTTAGTCTTCTCTGCCTTACACTTCTATACTCTGCCTTCTCTAGATTTACTCTCTCTAACTTCACCTTGCATATCTGGATGATATTATTTATAAGAATTTTCTTGTGACTGTTAGCATTCCTCAAGGAATTTGGAATGGACAGCCATATCTCTTCGCTTTCTTCCTTTTCATTTCTTTTCCAGCTCACTCACAAAAAATGTAACTGTAGGTGCTTATTTTAATATTACAGTGGGATCTTTGTTTTTCCTCTAGAGACTTGCCAATGCATCACAACAATATAAATCAATTAAAAATATTTACACTTAATTACAATGAGAGCTCCAGCTCACTCATACAGCCTTTTGGATCGCTGCGCATTTGTCTTTTCTTTCACTGTGCTTTATCTCTTTTCAGCTCTGTTTGCTTTTCTATCCTCTGCTGAGGTGTAACTGCTGCCTTTTAAATATGGGCATATCCCAACGTCTTTCATACAATAAGTGTCTTGTTGATGTGGAAGTTCTGCAAGCGGAACGGACATATATCACAATCGTTGTATATTAATAATCGCCCTCCCGTTAAGCTGAGGCATATATATACACCCCACGGACCACGCGGCACATATTTAATACCACCGCAACAATGTTATATATATATATATATAACAGCGCCCTTTCATATATACATATAAGTAATTTCAACTCTCGGCATACATACAAACTTCCTTTTTAAATCAATTCTCAGCGTAATATAATGAAGATTTTTTAAACATATAAGAACTCCTTTTGGGCCCACTTGACACGCTTCCCGATGCAATGAGTCTCCTTCGATTGCAATTGATCGCTCCTGCTCCGATTGCGATTGATCGCAATCGCAACTTCAAATACTCCGATGCGATTGAGTCACTTATACCTTCTTTCGATTTCTCCGATTGCGATTGGGTTGTTCCGATGCGATCATGCTGGACTTCAAATATATATCATCCATCGTTTATACGCCCATCAGGTCTGGGCTTCCAATCGCAATCGCAACTCTTATATTCTCCGATGCGATTAGACCGGAATTCAAATATATATTAACCATCGTTTATACGCCCATCGGGTCTGGGCTTCCAATCACAATCACAACTCTTATATTCTCCGATGCGATTGGCCACTGTTCATTGTATTTTGCCGATGCGATTGGGAAAGGACTTCAAACACATTTGAATTATAATTCATACATCCATCGGGTCCGGAACTTCCAATCACAATCACAACTCTTTTGATATGTGTTGCAATGGTTTGTTTCTTTCCGATGCGATTAAGCTGGATTTCAAACTTATCAAGCTACTGTTTATATGCCCTATCAGGTCCGAACTCTTAATCGCAATCGCAAGTCTTTTGATATGTGTTGCGATGGTTTGTTTCTTTCTGATGCGATTGAGCCGGATTTCAAACTTATCAAGCCACTTTTTATTTGCCCTATTAGGTCCGGAACTCAATCGGAGCTCTTGTCTACTATGTTCCACTGCCAACCTTTTCTCCGATGCGATTGGCTAAGGGTCCCACTTCATATTACTTCCTTTCCATTGATCATAACGCGCTCCACTTAAATATATATATTAATGTATATGCCTTGGACCATTGCAAAATATGAAATGCGCGGCATTTAAATGTATTGTGATGGATATGTATATATGTATCCTCCAGCAGGTTAGGCGATTCCCGGAATAATGTTTGTATAAATATGTAACGCCCATCGGGTAATGATTCTCGGAATATTAATATATCTATCCTCCGGGGTTGGGCGATTCTCGGAATTATAACGGCTCGCCTTTGCCTCGTCTCGCTACTACGTCGCTTCTCGCCTCTCGCCTTTGCTTCCTCCGTTTTCTTCTTTGCTGCCTTCATTGTCTGTCTTTGTCTCCTTGTAACTGTTCTTGTCTCTGCATCTTCTACCTCGTTTTCCATCAATGACAACATTTCCAACAAATAAAAACTCCAATTTAATACTGAAACAAGTGTGTATATTGTTGTAACATCCTGAATATGTTGAGTGAGGAAATGAGTGGGTGGAAGGAAAATAGTCATGCCTGTTCACTCCATAGTCCCATATAGAATGAAAACAACCATGAAGTGATCTCTATAAATGATGTTATTGTAATGCGTATAGTGGGGTTAGAGAGTGGAAGAATTAGAGAGAGAAGATAGAGATGTTGTGAAGATCCAGATCTCATATGAATCAAATTTGAAGGCTGGAAGGGCAGCAGTGAAGAAGGAGTAAAACAGAGCCGATATCCAGGTAAATCAACATATGATTTTATTGTAGTGTGAGGAAGTTGATTCTTCCATATCAAGTTGTATCTTGATAGATGTCCAGTTGTAGTTGGCCGAGGTAGGAGCGTCCTATGGGTTGTAGCCTGCAGAAAAATACATGGGAGTTGGTGCTCCCGTTTCAAGTTGTATCTTGATAGATGTCCAGTTGGAGTTGGTTGAGGTAGGATCCTCCTATGAGTTGTAGCCTATAGAAAATATATGGGATTTGGAGCTTCCTTGGAAGTTGTAGCTTGCAAAATTTGAGGTAGTAGCCTCCTGTAGGTTGGAGCCTACATAAAATCAGTGGTGAGAGGGAGTTGGAGCTTGCCTTTGCATCACAACAATAACAAGATGTGGTTTTCTCCCTTATGGGTTTCCACTTATATCTGTTGTCTATGTTCTTGATGATTATGTGTTGATGTGATGTTTTAATCTGCTTAATTACTTATTGCCCAGACTTTATGATTGTTGATCCATTATGTATTAAGCTTCTTATGAAATGAAAGTTTAAATGAGTAGAATGGAAAAAGTCTAAATGTCCATAAATGTATTATATTGATTCACCCCCCCCCCTCTCAGTTTAACTAAGGGTTCATCAATTGGTATCAGAGTGAGTTCCTTCTGTATCAGTTTAACAATTGGAAGGAGATCCTAGGTCCCCAAAATGGCTAGCCTAGAAGGATGTTCAACAAATAAAGCCCTATTTTTTACTTGCACAAACTATACCTTCTGGAAAATAAGAATGAAGGCCTATTTGATGTCTCTTGGATTAGAATTCTGGATTGCAGTGGAAGAAAAATATGCACCAAAGGATACTGACACAGAGAAAGAAGGCAAACAAAATTTCATAGCTAATGAAAAAGCAATGAATGCACTCTTGAGCGGTCTATGTGAGTCAAAATTTATCAAAGTAATGCATAGTGAGACCGCCAAAGATATATGTGATACATTAGAAAATATCCATGAGGGAGATAAAAAGGTGAAGGTGGCAAAACTGTAAGCCTATACAACTCAGTTTGAAAATTTAAAAATGAACGAAGATGTAGCCAATTTCTTCTTAAAGGTTGTGGAAGTTGCAAATAACATGATAAATATAGGAGAAACCATTAAGGAATGTGTAATAGTACAAAATATATTGAGATCGTTACCATCCAGGTTTAACCCTAAGGTTTATGCCATAGAAGAAACATCAAACTAGGAAACATTGACCATGAACCAATTGCTTGGAAACTTGACGGCTTATGAGATAAGACTTCCAAAGGGGAAGTCAAATGTGAGGGAGGCAACCTTTAAGGCAGATAAGTGCATAGAAGAGAAGGAAGGTACATGCTCCTTCTTTGATGAAGAAGAGGCCAAATTTGTCAGAAGATTGGATAGAGGCACAGGAAAGTATAAAGGTAAACTTCCTTTTAAGTGCTTTAAATGTGGAAGAGTGGGGCGCTATGCATCAAAATGTCCTCATAAGAAAATAGAAAATCAGTCAAAAGGGAAAAAGAAAACCAATTTCAGCAATAGGCCGAAAGGGAATATATTTAATAGAAGAACATTCTATGCTCAACAAGACAACAGTGCATCTGAGAGCTCAGATGAATCCCCCAATCAAGAAGGAACATCAGAATTAATTTTGATGGCCAAGGAAGAGCTAGAGGAAGATCTCTTGGAATTTGAAGAAGAAGGTGAGGTAGATCTTGAGGGGGAGCTAATTAGTGCCCTAGAGGAAATAGATAGACTTAAACTTAAGGGTAAGAAACAAAAAGAGATTCTTCTGAAATATGCAAAGACAGAACCAGATTTAGAAGATCTTATTAAATGGAAAATTTAACTATAATAATCAAGGAAAATAGAGGATATTCTGAAAAGAGAAATAGAGGAGAAAAATCAAGAGCATGAAAAGCTGGAAGAAGAAGTGGTAAGCCCGAGGAAGAAAATAGAAAAGGCGCAAATTGAATTAACTATGAATATTTCTCAAATGAAAAGCTCTGGACATTTGGAAAAGATTCTAAATGCTCAAAGATCTCCTCATATAAAGGCTAGGATAGGCTATGAAGGAGAAACCAGCAAATCCAAGGTAGAAGATAACAAGAATATCATTTTTGTAAAAGCTATAAAGGATAATGTAGCAACAAAAAGGGAATCCATAGAATTAGAAGCCAGCAAGACCATGATATATAATAAAACAAATAGAAACAAGCAGCAACCTCAAGTGACAAAGAAAGAAATGAAGAAACAGTCAACTGCAAAAGGCTCATACGCTCCTAAGGACGAATTGAACAAATTTAGAAGATGTCAAAGGAGGTTCCTTCCTCCTGTGAGAAGTATCACTTACTTTTCTTTCCACAAACCTGGAAATATTGCGGCATAATTTAAGGCAAAGAAAATCCAGTCCAACCAGCAAAATATGCAACAAATGAAAAGACTACCTCAAACAACTTTCTCTGCCAGAGACAAATACTACTTCCATGGGTATTGTTTTTATTGTAAAGGGTTTAGTCATAAATCCATGGAGTGCAGAGCGTATATACATAGACTGGAGTATGGAAACTCAAGGGGAATTAGGAACAATGGTGGATTCACTCGTGTACATAATCCATTCAGAAATTCAATCAAATGTTTTTTTCCGCCATAAAAATGGGCACAAGTCTCACGAATTCCCTCTCAAAGACTATGATTCGTCTCCTTAGGAAATTTACCAAACAAACAATTGCATGCAATGGAAAAAGAAGCTAAATAAGTGTGATCTGGTTCTAATTGCTCAAGATCAGAAAAGTCAATGGAATGTGTATAGTGGGTGCTCAAAACATATGACTAGAGACCTAAGCAAGTTTGTAACTTTTGATGAAAAGAAATATGGGAATGTAACATTCGGCAATGATAGAGCATGGAAAATCAAGGGAAATGGCACAGTCAGCCTGAATAATGGAAGATGAGAGGCTTAGGATGTATTGTTTGTAGACGGTCTAAAATCCAATCTGCTAAGTGTTATTCAAATGTGTGATAAAGGCTGTGAGGTCCTTTTCATAGTCCAATATTTTGAAGTAAGGTCAATCACCATAGGAAAGACCTTGATCAAGGGTATTCGAACAAAGAGTAATGTTTATATAGTGGAAGAGGAGAATTAAGCATGCTACATCAACAAACTTGACGAACCTTGGATATGGCATAGAATATTGGGACATCTAAATTTCGACCACATCATCAAACTGAGCAAAAAGAAAGCTGTTAGAGATTTTCCTATAATAAATAATCCACCAAATACCATATGTAAGTCCTGCCAACTCGGAAAATTAACTCGCACATCATTCAAAGCTAAAGACCATCTATCTACAAGTAAGCCTCTTCAGCTTGTACACATGGACCTATGCGGTCCTTCAAGAACTAATGCACCAGGTGGAGAATCGTATTTCATGCTGATAATAGATGATTTTTCCAGATCAACGTGGGTGGAATTTCTCAGATACAAATCCAAATCGTTTGATAAATTCAAGATATTCAAGGCACTGGCAGAAAATCAAACTAGATGTAAACTAAAATGCATCAGATCATATAGAGGAGGTGAATTCACAGATGATGAGTTTGTAGACCTATGCAATGAATATGGGATAAAGAAACAATTTACAGTTGCAAGTAAACCTCAACAGAATGGAGTGGCAGAGAGGAAAAACGGGTCGGTACAACAGATTTCCAAAGCCATGATGCAAGAAATAAACATTCCCCAAACCTACTAGGTAGAAGCAGTACACACAACTGTTCATATTCTCAACAAAGCTCATATCAGACCAAATTGTGACAAGACTCCATATGAATTGTGGCATGGGAAACCGACATCAATCAAGCACTTTAGAGTCTTTGGCAGCAAATGTTTCATAAATAATAATGATGAAAAATTGGGGAAGTATGATGCAAGAGCTGATGAAGGAATATTTTTGGGATATGCATCCAAGAGTAAGGGATACATGTGCTACAATAAAAAAAATGCATAAAATTGTGGAAAGAATTGATGTGATATTCGACGAAGATCTACCAGATAGAACCAGAAGCACTAACTGTGCCAATCATGCAGATGAGAATCAGGAAAATAAAGAACATAGTAAGACAACAGAAGATACAGAAATAAACTCAAAAGGACCCTTGAGACACACTCATAAGAATCATCCAGAAGATCAAATCATTGGAGACAAGAGTGCAGGAGTCAAAACTAGAAGACAAATAGTTGAACAAACTGAGCAAGTGTACCTAGCCATGCTGTGATAGATAGAACCGAAGAATTTCGATGAAGCCAACAAAGATAAAAATTGGGTAAATGCTATGAATGAAGAATTAGACCAAATTGAGAAGAACAAGACTTGGGAGTTAATGCCAAGATCTGTTGGGAAAAATTTCATTGGCACAAAGTGGATATTCAAGAATAAGATGAATGAAAAAAGTCAGGTAATCAGAAAGAATGCGAGACTTGTATGTAAGGGATACTCTCAAATCGAAGGAATTGATTATGATGAAACTTTTTCCCCTGTAGCAAGAATGGAAGCAATTAGAATGTTTTTGGATTTTGCATGCTATCATGATTTCAAGGTATATCAAATGAATGTGAAGCCTGCCTTCTTGAATGGAGATCTAGAGGAAGAAGTCTACATGGAACAACCTGAAGGATTTTCCTTAGAAGATAAACAAGATTATGTGTGCAGATTAAAGAAATCCTTATATGGCCTCAAACAAGCACCACATGCATGGTATTTTAAGTTGGAAAAGTACTTTCAAAAACAAGGTTTCAAGAAGGCAGGAGTAGAGAAAAATCTATATATAAAGGCTAATGAAAATGAACTCTTAATTGTAGTAGTATATGTAGATGACATCATGTTTGCTAGAAACAAGGATGAGTTAGTAAAAGAATTTGCCGAAGACATGAAGTCATAATTTGAGATGTATATGATTGGAGAGCTTCCCTTCTACCTAGGACTTCAAATTCTACAAAAGAACAAAGGCATATTCATTTCAGAAGAAAAAAACTTAAGAGACATGTTAAAAAGATTCCAAATGGAATACTGTAAACCTATGTCAACTCCCATGATCACTGGATGCAAGTTATGTGCTGATGATGTATACATAGATGTAGATAAAAGACTTTACAGATCTATGATAGGAAGTCTGCTATACCTAACTGCCTCTAGACCAAACATTATGTTGGCAGTAGGACTTGTGGCAAGATATCAAGCAACACCAAAACAAAATCACTTTCTAGCAATCAAGAGGATATTTAGATACCTGCAAGGAATTGCACATTATGGCCTATGGTACCCGAAAGGCAAAGAATTCACATTGACAGCATATACAAATGCAAATTGGGCCAGTTGTGTGGATGACAGGAAAAGCATAAGTGGAGGTGCATTCTATTTGGGAGAAATTCTGGTAAGATGGTTAAGCAAGAAGCAAAAATCTGTCTCTCTATCTACAACAGAAGCGGAATACATAGCAGTAGAAGTTTGTTGCACACAAGTAATGTGGATGAAACAAATTCTCCAAGACATGAAGGTAAGCAACACTAAACCTATTTCAATCAAATGTGACAATACAAGTGCAATAAGTATATCAAAAATCCAGTACTTCATTTGAAAACCAAACACATCCCAATAAAGTACCACTTCCTCAAAGAACAAGTAGCAGAGAAAATAGTAAAGATGGAGTATGTACCAACAAAGGAACAAACATCAGACATATTCACAAAAAATATTGCTAGAGAACCATTTGAATTAAAAGAGACAAACTAGGGGTAGTGTTTGTAGATGATACTCTATGATATGATCAGAAAACAAAACAAAAAACCAAAAAAAATACGATGAAAATACACTAGCAAAGGCTGCAATATAAGGAACAAAAACAGTGCAGTAGACAAGTCAATATTAGACAAGAAGCATCATTCTAGGGGGAGAGAAACCCATAAAAGTTGTCACAGAAGAGCTAGAGCTATGGAGTTGGTAAATATCTATAGTGGATTATTACACTCTATGTCTCTCTGCAAGTGTTAATAATAAATAAAAATGTTATGAAGAAGGATGAATAAGAGAAATGGTTATCATCGTTATATCATTACATCATTCATCAATTGGTATTTGGAGTAGGCATCCTACCTATTATTAGAATACCAAGTGTTATTAGTGGAGCAGTGGTATGGTATAAGTCCTCAGGATTAGAGCATTATGGAAGAAGTACATCAAGTGATTATATCTTCATAAGTCTAGCACATATCACCACTATCAAGCAGTAAGGTACTAAAGTATAGAACATTCTATGGTGACATTCCTTCCATTCATGAAATCTCAATAAGTTTCAAAGTGTTCTCCCAACAACTCTTATACACTAGTCTGGAGTAGAAAGGTATAAAGACAAAATGTAACTCTTTTCCATTGATGTCAAAGGGGGAGGAAAAGAAAGTAGAAGAAGAAAGGAACTTTTGAAAAGCAAGCAGAGGAAGAAAGACACTTCTCAAAATGAAAGGGGGAGGAAGTCTTGGAGGAAGTATCGGAGTATTGGTGGATGTTTTTCCATCAATGCCAAAGGGGGAGACTGTTCGAAATATTGTCATTAATGGCAAAGGAGCACAAAGGAGTAGCACAAGAATTATCAATAAGGAAATGAAGCATATTAGGCAATAATGCAATAAGAAAGCATAAAAGAGAGGCAGAGGAGCAGCAGGGAGGCAAGGAGCAACATTAGACCATCAACAAAGGCAAAGGAGAAGAGAGGAGAAACTTTAGAATCAAAGGAGCAAAGGCAGAAAAGGAACAAAGGAAGCAAAGGCAGCAAAGGAGCAAAGGCAGCAAAAAGGCAAAGGCAACAAAGAAGTAATGTCAACAAAGGAAGTTAAGGCAGAAAAGGAGAAAAGGCAGTAGAACAACAAAGGCAGAGTCATGAATGTGCTGGGTAGAGTTGTGAATGGTAAGCGGGTTAAGTCATGAACAGTACGCGAGGCAAGTCGTGAATGTGGGCAAAGTTGTAAATGAGTCAAGTGTTCTATGAACAACAAGAAAGAAATGATCGGGCACAACCAAAGTAGAAAAGTAAGAAAACCAGAGTAAAGATACATCGAGGACCGTTGGATCTGGGGATATATCAACATCGAAGATTAAATTGCAAACCCAGCGGTAATTCGCACTTCGAAGATTTTATTGTTTATGTTTAAAGACACTGCATGGTAATCTATTTTATTTGTGACGTGAAGCATATCAAAAAAGGAGCAGTGAGTGTAGAAATTTTAATACAATTATGTATTGCCTAGATTCTCCTGGTCTAACAATTATATGCCACTGTTAAATACATAATCGCTTCTACAAAAATCTTGCGGAATTTAAAACACGATCGCCAATTGCAATATCAAGAAGAAAGGTCAATCACACATAACACAGATGCTTTTACTGGGAAAGCATAAAGCTAAAAACCCCACTATCATATATTATGTATATATCATGGATCATGAAACAATCTCATACAAAGATCTAATCTAAGAGCTCTCAGTACAATATACAATTGTCTCACACTGTTATACAAAAATTGGCAAATACATGAGCCAATTTACTGCCTCCTGACAACCTGCCTCCACTGCGCTATCCCTACTGACAGCAATCTTTGAATGAATGGAATCCTACTTGCCTTGACTGTGCAATCCTCATGGGCACATCCAATGTGTGTGTGGTTGCATGAGTGCACCCACTAATGTCACAACTAATAGTCAAATTATCCCTTTCACCTACATCTCAACTGGGTCTCCACTAGATCTGACATGAATGTACTTAACAGTAGTAAATCTTCAGTTGCATGTGATACCACTGATTGTGAATTAATTAATAATTAATTCACTAATCTCTGACTAGTGTATCTTCAGTTACAACTAGCACAACTGAGTTTATCTGACTTAACTAAGTTAAACTACTTTACAACTCACATAACTACACATCCAACTCTGTAAAACTTCAAATCACTCAGTTACAACTAAGTCCACTTGCATGTCCCACCAACCAATCTTTTAACTTGAATTTCCTATAGCTAAGTGGTTTTCCACTTCAATTAACTATTTCCAAGTGCTCATTGAGAATAGATTAATATTTATTGTCCAACTATTATTAAGGGATAATAATAGTCGACATGCATCTATAAATAGACACGTGATCTATAAATAGAACTCACACATACATCTATAAATAGAATATTCTCACCATCTATAAATAGACATCCTCTATAAATAGAATTTTCTCATGCATTCTAAAAATAGACTTCCACCTAAAAATAGCTTGAGGCTCCATCCTAGTGTAGGTGCATAATTTTCACTAGGATCTTCTTGTTGAATCTCAACACTCCCTCTCAACAAGAAAGGGATTATCCTTCACCCCGATCCTGTCTCTATGGTATTCAAATTTTATCCTGGTGAGTGCATTCATCAGAATATCTGCATCTTGATCTTCAGTAGGAATGTACTGAAGCAACATGATATTTCGCTGCACACAATATCTAATACGATGATACCAGATATCTATATGCTTAGATATATCATGAAACATAGGATTAATCGAGAGTTTAATGCAACTCTGATTATCACAATGAATCACTGTCAGATCTAAATAAGAACCAAAAAAATCAACCAGGATCTTTCTCATCCAAATAGCCTCACATGCAGCTTGACACGCTGCCATGTATTCTACTTCCGTTGAACTGAGTGCCACGGATCTCTGCTTCTTGTTGTACCAAGAAACAACTATAGATCCGATCCTAAAGATCCCCCCTAATGTGATCTTTCTGTCTGTTGGGGTGCTTGACCAATCTGCATCTGTGAAGCCATGCAACTTCACCTCATCCGTTTGTTTGTACCATGAGCCATACTCAAATGTGCCCCTCAGGTATCTCAGGACATGCTTGCCTGCCTTCCAAAAGAGCTTGGTAGGCTTAACCATTGCTTGACTTAGCTGGTTAACCACATAGCATATTTCTGGTATCGTATTCACTAAATACATTAGCGAACCCACTAACTCTCGATAGGCAGTAGCATCCACTACCTCTCTAGATGTAGCACCCTCTTTCCTCCAGTTTCCTGGAAGAGGAGTATCCATGGGTTTGCATCCCTCCATGTGAAACTTACCCATTATCTCCCTTTCATTTTTCTTGAGACACAAAAAGTTCACCATCTCACTGCCATATTTCCAATCCAAGGAAATAATGAAGGAGGCCCATATCCTTCATCTCGAAATCCTTTGCAAGGACCTCCTTGCATGAGTGTATCAGCTGCTCATCACCAGTCAGTACTAAATCATCAACATAAAGAACAATGATTAAAAGCTTACCCTCCACCACAAGTTTGTATAGGTTTTCATCCTCTTCAATTTTGGTGAATCCCATTCCGGTGAAATAGATGTCTATCTGAGTGTACCAAGCACGTGGTGCTTGCTTTATCCCATACAATGCTCTTTTGAGCCGACACACATGCGAATTGTTGCTTAAGATCTAAAATCCTTCAAGCTCCTCTATGTACACCTCTTCCTCAATGATCACATTGAGAAACACAGTCTTCACATCCATTTTATGAATGCGCCAACCCATCTGCGCTGAGAGAGAAAGGATGCTCCTTATGGAAGAATACCTTGAGACAGGTGAAAAGGTTTCTTCATAATCAATCCCCTCGATATGTGAGAAGCCCCGGGCCACAAATTTGGCCTTGTATTTCTCAACACTCCCATCAGTAGCTTGCTTTACCTCGTAGATCCATCTCGAACCTACCACTGATTTATCAACCGACCTTGTAACAATTTCCCAAGCATTGTTTCTGACAATGGAGTCATACTCTTCCACCATTGCATCTACCCATGTGGGCCCCTGCAATACTTCCTGAAAGGAAGATGGCTTAGTCACAATACATTTTCTCATGAGATCCATGTATCCAGTAAATCGGTCAGGAGACTGTCTTTGTCTGCGCTGTGAAGTAGGGGCTCCTACATTCTGCGCAGCATCAAGTCTCAGCATATCGGCTTCTGTGGTATGCCTTATTCCAGTTCTAATGTTTGGCTCTGTGTGAGTGGACTCCTCCACTCCATGAAACTCCTCCTATGGCTAATCCACATCTAGAGACTCATTTTTGTGAACCAATAGTTCCTCCTCCGCATGCAAGTCTAGCTCCCTTTCAAGCAACAACCGCATGGCTTTCCCCTCATCAAATTTTATATCCCATCACATAACAGTCATATTACTGTTAGGAAAATACACACAATAATTATGGGGTGTTTCTAGTACCCCACAAAAATCCCATCTTCAGTAGTCGGCTCCAGCTTCTTCCTGGCGTTCTTGGTCACATGCACATAAAAAGATGAGCCAAAAATCTTAAAGTGAGAAACATCTGATTTCTTACCAGTGAAATATTCTTCAGGTGTACTCATGACAAGTACTCTATGAGGACAAAGGTTTTGCACATAAACTGCAGTGTTTCATGTTTTCGCCCACAAATGAATTAGTAGGCCCTGATCATGCAACATCGCTCATGTTGTACCCACGATCGTTCTATTCTTCCTCTCTACAACCCCATTTTTCTGTGGGTTATGAGGCGTTATGAGTTCTCTTCAAATTCCTTCTTTGTTGTAGAAGTCTGATTTTTTAGAGATTTTTATCCACCGTTATCACTCCTCAGAGCCTTCACTTGCTTCCCTGACTCTTTCTCCACCAATTCCTTAAACTCACAGAAATTTGAGAATTTTTTATCCTTCTTCTACATGAAGAAGATCCAGCATTTACGAGAAAATTAATAATAAAAAAAAACATAATACTTATGTTTTGTTGTTGAAGCAACCGAGAATGGTTCACACATGTCTGTACGAACTCTCTCCAGGATCACCGAAGCATGGTTCTCCTTTTCATGAAAGGTGGACTTTACATACTTCCCCATGGTGCAACCCTTGCACTGATCTAACTGAGAAAGTGTTCCCATTGGAAGTCCAGTAGATATTTGTTGCATGACTTTCAAGGCTCCATGATGAAGATGGCCCTATCACCTGTGCCATAATTCACCCTCATCCCGTCTCACC
This sequence comes from Pinus albicaulis, assembly GCA_034641835.2. Classification (NCBI taxonomy): domain Eukaryota; kingdom Viridiplantae; phylum Streptophyta; class Pinopsida; order Pinales; family Pinaceae; genus Pinus; species Pinus albicaulis. Next base: position 736,851,055 of record CM076581.1, read on the forward strand.
ACTTTTTCTGCCTTGCCCCTCATAGCAACGCGGCCATCTATCTTCAGCTTGTAGAGATTCTTAACTCGAATCCCTATCCTCTTGGCTTGACCCGCTATTTTATGTCGCAGGAAGGCTCTTCCATCGCTGAAAACAACGTCATAGCCTCTATCCTCCAACATTGCGACTGAGACCAAGTTTTTCTTCAGACCTGGAACATGCATAAAATATTTCAATTGAAATGGTTTACCTGACTCCCTCTCAAAGGTAATGGTACCAATTCCAGTCACACTGTGTCATCCATCGTCGCCCATCTCTATATGCATTTAGAGATATTTCTCCTTCAATTCACTGAAAAGCTCCTTATCTCCCTTCATGTGGAAGGAATCACCACTATCCAGATACCACACCAATCCCAATGCACTTAACACCATGCATGCGATCAAAGAGAAATAAAGTTCAAATTGCAAGGCAAGGGCCTCACCAGCTACAGCTCCAACATCCTTCTTGTTCTTATTCTTTTGTGGACAGTTAGTAGCGAGATGCCCATGTTCGTGACAGTGAAAACAATTCACCTTGGACAAATCCAGCTTCTTGCCTTTAGACTCAGATTTTGAATGGAATTTATTCCCCTTCCCTTTCCTTGCCTTGGTAGCCAAAGCACAATCCTCTTCATCATCATGCTTTGATGAAGATCCATCTTTGGTGTTCCGCCTGAACTCCTCCTGCACTAGATCCGACCACAGTCGTTCCCAATCTGACAGTTTTTCCTGTCCGTTGATAGAGTCTTCATAACTATTCAAACTCTTAGGAAGTGCCAAGAGAGCCAAGATCACCAAATCATCATCAACAATAGTGATTCCCACACTCCCCAGTTCATCCCGACATTGGACAAACTTTGTGAGATACTTTTGAATATAGTCGCCCTTTTCCATTTTGATCTTCCTGAGTTATCTTTCAGCGCAAATTTCCTATGGTCGTTGCTGCTTTGGAAAAGATCTATCAAAGCATTCCACATAGCATATAGTGTGGCTTTCCCATGAAGGCTTGAGACAATGTGGTCTCGTACACCTTCCAACATAATCCTTCTCTCCTTTGCCACTTTCTTTTTCCATGCATCAAGTGATACAACATCCGTCAAAGTGGGCTTAGGAACATCACTATCGATGAATTCCTTCAAGCCACTATCTTTGAGCACCGCCTCCATCCTGTCCTTCCAGGAAATGTAGTTCGAGCTTCCCTTGAGTGCATACTCTAGCCACAAGCCATTGAAATCCATTTCGATGTTTACTCAACTGTAGCACCAAGAAAATATTCCTGCAAATTTGAATTGTTTCCACCAAAAAACTCAGCTCTTGCTTCAAAATTGCAATATTCAGTGCTCTGATACCATGTTAAAATTTTAATACAATTATGTATTACCTGGATTCTCTTGATCTAACTATTATATGCCACTTTTAAATACAGAATCACTTCTACAAAAATCGTGTGGAATTTAAAACACAATCGCCAATTGCAATATCAAGAAAAAAGATCAATCACACATAACACAAATGTTTTTACCAGTAAATCATAAATCTAAAAACCCCACTATCATATATTATGTATATATCATGGATCATGAAACAATCTCATACAAATCTCTAATCCAAGATCTCTCAGTACAATATACAATTGTCTCACACTGTCATACAAAAATTGGCAAATACATGCGCCAATTTATTGCCTCCTGACAGCCTGCCTCCACTACACAATCCCCGCTGATAGCAATCCCTGAATGAATGGAATCCTACTTGCCTTGACTACGCAATCCTCATGGGCACATCCAATGTGTGTGTGGTTGCATGAGTGCACCCACTAATGTCACAACTAATAGTCAAACTGTCCCTTTCACCTACATCTCAATTGGGTCTCCACTGGATTTGACATGCATGTAGTTAACAGTAGTAAATCTTCATTTGCATGTGATACCAATGATTTTTAATTAATTAATAATTAATTCACTAATCTCTCACTAGTGTATATTCATCTACAACTAGCACAACTGAGATAAACTACTTTACAACTCACATAACTACACATCCAACTCTGTTATGACTTCGAATCACTCAGCTTCAACTAAGTCCACTTGCATGTCCCACCAACCAACCTTTGAACTCGAATTTCCTATATCTAACTAGTTTTCCACTTCAGTTAACTATTTCCAAGTGCTCATTGAGAATAGATTAATATTTATTGTCCAACTATTATTAATGAATAATAATAGTCGACATGCATTTATAAATAGATATGTGATCTATAAATAGAACTCGCACATACATCTATAAATAAAACATCATATATAAATAGAATATGCTCACCATCTATAAATAGACATCCTCTATAAATAGAATTTTCTCATGCATTCTAAAATTAGACTTCCACCTAAAAATAGCTTGAGGCTCCATCCTAGTGTAGGTGCATAATTTTCACTAGGATCTTCTTGTTGAATCTCAATAGTGAGGATCGTTAGATCTAGGCGAGATCAATGGTGGAACTTAAATCGCACCTAGTGGTATATCACACATTGGCGATTTTTGTGTTTAGTGATAAGACTTCGCACGATATGTTATTTAAGTTGTGATGCGAAGTGCGGGCGATGACAAGATGACATGGCCGTGACGTGGAAAGATGATGTGGCAGATGATGTGGCCCCGACCCCATAGATCGCAGGTAATTTATGATGACGTGACAAGGAGACGTGGCGGTGACATGGTAGGGTGACGTGGCATGATGACATGGATATGACGTGGATCTAGCCCACATACCGCACATTGCATATCGTAAAAGATAAGAGATACTTGTTCTTGCTATAAGCTAAAACTTGCGAAGTGCGATAAAGAGGAGCAGACGCGATGGAGCTTCAAAGCTAAAGTCTAGAGAATTTAAATTCCGGCATGGGACCCATCCTCATACCGCACATCGCAATCGGTGATTATTACATTTACATGTTAAGACATCTCAAGTTATTTTTTTTACGATGCGATAAGAAGTTCTGTTTTCAATGCGATGCGATCACATATCATATATGTTAAGAGGAAAATGGTTAGCGCTATGAAATAAATCTTACGACATGGGACAAGAGCCTAGATGCAATGTAGCGCCAGAGTCAAATTGCAAAGGATTTCAAATCCGGATGTAAAGCCTTTCCAGCGTTAAATCACATCGGAGGTGGAAAAGGGGATTATAACGTAAAACCTTTGATATGCCGAAATGCGATATGAGACTGGACGTGATACTGTTTGAAGTTAAAATATGATGTATTTCAAGTCCAGGGCTATGTGTTTTTATGAAGAAAATTTTGGAAGTAGACGTCGACTCGGTTTATGAAGAAAATACTGAACGCAGGCAAAAGACTCGAGTGTATAAGTAACCCAACATAGAGAGAAGAACATAGAACGTTGTGGGTAAGGTATGCAATAGGCAAAGGTTGTGTAAAACATAAAGGCATGGGTCAAGTCAGGCTAAGACAGTGATGTTGTAACACAGTTGGAAATATAACAGCAGGCAGAGAAGACAAAGGGACAACAGGTAGAGAAGACAAAATGAACAGAAAAGCAAGAAGCTGAAAGGGTTGAATTGAAATTTTGTTGTAACTGTAATTGTAAATTCATTAATTATTTTATATTGTTTGTGATGCATAGGAAATTATCCAAGGCAAAGAAAAACTCCAATTTAATACTGAAACGAGTGTGTATATTGTTGTAACTGTTGAAGGTTGCAACAAGAAACAGTGAAGGAGGCATCCTGAAACATCATTCCTGATCCTAGTTGGAAAGTGATCACCTAAACTAGGTGGGGCCCACACAGGTGATTTTTGTCGCAAATTCTATTTTTATACATGTCGATCATATTCTATGAGTTGCGGGATGCTATTTGTGGATGGTTGGTCAAGTCGGAGAGAATAGATGGACTTCTATTTTTAGACATATTGGGCAGAATCTATTTTTAGATTGCCAGTCTAAAATAGATATGTCGAATATTATTAGCTCTTAATAATATTTGGACTCTAAACATTATCTTATTCTCTTGGAGCACTTCAGTTAAGTGCATAGATGTGGCACACGAGCTGACAAAAGGAATTACGCTATTCTTGAGGGTTAAGTGGAGCTATTGCATGGATACTTTAGTTAGAACTCATGTGACAGAGTTTGGTGGAGTTGATTGAGGAGTTAATGGAGTTGTGTTTAGTTTAACTAATCTAAACATAGTTGAGCTAGTTGTATCTAGTCTAACTGATTGATACACTAGTGAGAGTGGTGTGAATTAATTATTAATTAATTCACTAATTATAAACTCATTAATCAACTAAAGAATACATCAGTTAACTTCAGTGCATGGACAGTTTCAGTAGAGACCAGTGGAGAGATAGGTGAAAGAGCAATGTGACTATCAGTTGTGACTATAGTGATGCATGGTTTGCATCCAACACTCAGTAGAGATGCCTTTAAAGACTTCGTGAGCAAGGCTGGGGTAATTTGAACTCATCATGAGCCATTCTTCAGCAAGGATTGCGCAGTAGAGGTAGGCTAAAGGCTGGTAAAGATCGGTGCATGTGATTTGCAAGATCAGGGCCTGATTAGTGTGTAACAATTGGAGATTGTACTGAGAGCTTGTGAGGAGCTTTGTATAATGATTGTTACATGATCTCTATGACATATAATATACAGATAGTTGGGAGTTTTCAGCTTTAAGCTTTCCCATGAAATACTGTGTTCATATGTGTGATTGTTTATAGTTTTAATGTGTGCATGCAATTGATTTTATTTCCGCAATTAATGATCAATGGTAGAAGAGATTTTGTATTGTGCATGAAGATAAAATAGTGTGTGATCAGGAGAATCTCGGTGAATAATATATCATTTATTCAAATTTCTACATGGTATTAGAGCGATATTGATCATTGGAGCAATTGCAAAGCATTGAAGCGGTTGAGTTTTAGGATAAACTCGGGAAAATAAAAATGGAGAAGAATGACACTATTCCGGTATACTTGACAAAGTTTTTCCACTACAGGGATGAGATTGGGAGTGTAGGAGTTAGTGTGGATGAGGAAGGACAAGCCAAGAAGGTTGGGATTCAAGTCAAGAATCTCTATAGACTTGAAGTAGATGTGATTTCTACAGAGCTTCCTACTATTGGGAAGTGCAAGAAAGACATGCAATTGAAGCTTGAGGGAGAAGGATTTGCATGCAGGTAAGAGTGAACCTCGAGATGTGGAGCAACCATAAGATGATTATCATGGAGTGGGAGAAACCACACATGTAGAGAAATTTCGTGCCAGATGGGCAGAGGGAGTGCATGCAGCTATACCACCAGGTGAGAGGTGGGGCGACATGCATGAGTAATCCCAAGAGGAGATTTCTGGGAAAGATTCATGAGATGGTTTGGATCTCATGAATTGAACCTGGCTACGGGGTTCCCACAGCGCAGTAGTAGCATGATCAGTTGGATTGATGCAGGTAGATCAAAGTGATAGTGTCGGATACTGGAGCGCGATTCAGAGTTGACAGCAAGTGCAGAGTGCATGGGTGCAAGAGTTCAACAACGCAGTGGTTCCTGATGACATGTGAAGTTGGTACCAACAGAAGTCAAAGAATTTGATAGATGAATTATACCAATGGAGTTGTTTGGAGCCTATTCAGTTTTAGAGGAGTTGCAGAGCAGATGCATGGAGTTGCATGGCGCTTGTGAAGGTTGCAGGGCGAATGCATGGAGTTGCATGTCGCATGCAATGATAGTCCTTTCTTGTTGAGAGGGAGTGTTGAAGATTACAACAAGAAACAGTGAAGGAGGCATCCTGAAACATCATTCCTGATCCTAGTTGGAAAGTGATCACCTAAACTAGGTGATCATATTCTATGAGTTGCGGGATGCTATTTGTGGATGGTTGGTCAAGTCGGAGAAAATATATGGACTTCTATTTTTATACATATTGGGCGGAATCTATTTTTAGATTGCCAGTCTAATATAGATATGTCGAATATTATTAGCTCTTAATAATATTTGGACTCTAAACATTATCTTATTCTCTTGGAGCACTTCAGTTAAGTGCACAGATGTGGCACACGAGCTGACAAAAGGAATTATGCTATTCCTGAGGGTTAAGTGGAGCTATTGCATGGATACTTCAGTTAGAACTCATGTGACAGAGTTTGGTGGAGTTGATTGAGGAGTTAATGGAGTTGTGTTCAGTTTAACTAATCTAAACATAGTTGAGCTAGTTGTATCTAGTCTAACTGATTGATACACTAGTGAGAGTGGGGTGAATTAATTATTAATTAATTCACTAATTATAAACTCATTAATCAACTAAAGAATACATCAGTTAACTTCAGTGCATGGACAGTTTCAGTAGAGACCAGTGGAGAGATAGGTGAAAGAGCAGTGTGACTATCAGTTGTGACTATAGTGATGCATGGTTTGCATCCAACACTCAGTAGAGATGCCTTTAAAGACTGCGTGAGCAAGGCTTGGGTAATTCGAACTCATCATGAGCCATTCTTTAGCAGGGATTGTGTCGTAGAGGTAGGCTAAAGGCTGGTAAAGATCGGTGCATGTGATTTGCAAGATCAGGGCCTGATTAGTGTGTAACAATTGGAGATTGTACTGAGAGCTTGTGAGGAGCTTTGTATAATTATTGTTACATGATCTCTATGACATATAATATACAGATATTTGGGGGTTTTCAACTTTAAGCTCTCCCATGAAATACTGTGTTCATATGTGTGATTGTTTATAGTTTTAATGTGTGCATGCAATTGATTTTATTTCCGCAATTAATGATCAATGGTAGAAGAGATTTTGTATTGTGCAAGAAGATAAAATAGTGTGTGATCAGGAGAATATCGGTGAATAATATATTAGTTATTCAAATTTCTACAGTAACATCCTGAATATGCTAAGTCAGGAAATGAGTGGGTGGAAGGCAAAGAGTCATGCATGTTCCCTTCATATTCCCATATAGAATGAAAATAGCCATGAAGTGATCTCTATAAATGATGTTATTGTAATGCGCATAGTGGGGTTAGAGAGTGGAAGAATGAGAGAGAGTAGATAGAGATGTTGTGCAGATCCAGAGCTAATATGAAGCAGATTTGAAGGTTGGAAGGGCAGCAATGAAGAAGGAGTAAAACAGAGTTGATATCCAGGTAAATAAACATATGATTTTATTGTAGTGTGAGGAAGTTGGTGCTTCCATATAAAGTTGTAGCTTGATAGATGTCTAGTTGTAGCTGGCTGAGGTAGAAGCCTCCTGTGGGTTGTGGCCTGCAGAAAACTACATGGTAGTTGGTGATTCCATTTCAATTTGTAGCTTGATAGATGTCCAGTTGGAGCTGGTTGAGGTAGGAGCCTCCTATGGGTTGTAGCCTGTAGAAATAGATGGGAGTTGGAGCTTCCTTGCAAGTTGTAGCTTGTAGAATTTGAGGTAGTAGCCTCCTGTAGGTTGGAGCCTACAAAAAATAAGTGGTGAGAGGGAGTTGGAGCTTGCCTTTGCATCACAACAATAATAATATGTGGTTTTCTCCCTTATGGGTTTCCACTTATATTTGTTGTCTATGTGCTCGATGATTATGTGTTGATGTGATGTTTTAATATGCTTAATTACTTGTTGTCCACACACTATGATTGTTGATCCATTATGTATTAAGTTGCTTATGAAATGAAAGTGTAAATGAGCTGAATGGAAAAAGTCTAAATGTCCATGAATGTATTAAACTGATTCACACCCCCTCTCAGTTTAACTAAGGGTTCATCAAAATCTAGCTAGCAAGGAATGCCACTATTTTTGAAGATCACTCTTTCACCCCTCTTGAAGTTTTCTATAAAATTAGGTATTTTTTATGAGGAGATTAAATTGGTTCCAAGCCCAAAGCCTATGAGACAGAATGGGACTTTATAAATACACAAAGACACCCTGGATTTGTAGGGGGTTCTTTATTTCTTTCTAAATCTCTTTAATTATCATTCAAATTGGGTCCTAGGAGGGGCTAAATTAATTGGATAGAACTGAAACCCTGGGAATCCTTGTTAAGAACTGCTATGGAACTACTATCCAACAAGTGTTGAACTGTTTCAAGTATTTAAAGATTCAAATTTGTCAATTGATTGGTTAAATGGGAAAACATAAATGCATAATATCTTCTCAAAGGAACATGTCAATCTTCTCAAAGGAAATTCCAATGAGATATCATTCTCTCACATATATTATATATAGGGAGCATAATGATATAGCAATGGGCTAACAAGCTTTCAAAGCTAGGAGTTCGTGTTACTAAAATTTTCTTGAAAATGAAAGTCCACAAGAAAAATGTGAATAAAATATGCAGAATTTCAGTTTTCCATGGAAGATAATTAAGGTTTCCAAGCTACCCAAAAATGATTATAAAAAATTGAAAAAAAATTACACTCCCCAACAGAGAACAACATAATAATTTCAATAGATCTATTGATCAGAGTGCTGGGTCAGAATTTTTCATTGCAAAATTCAATGAACACATATGTATCATGTATAGGAAAAAGTTTCCTGGCTCCTTAAATTTGAAGAAAAAAAATCCTTTATCTAGATTAGATAGATTTAAATGCAGCAAAGTGAATTCACGAATATAGGAAAACATAACAGGAAAATATGTGGCATTGTTTTAACCAGGTGAAATCAACACTGCCATCACCATGCAATGACTAATGATCCACAAACAAACAAATCTGCGCAATTGGGAGAAATAAGCGTTGGGACTCTACTAATGGTAAAGATTCACATATTCTTGTATGGGTGCTCTGCCTTCTCCAAATGGCAAGGTATACGATTCACTGGTTGTGGATTTTTGGCTTGTACAAGAACTTATATAAGTCAATCAGCTTTGGTCATATGAATTTGTCTATTCTCATGCAAATAGTGATGGCACATTGGTGGAGATCAAAAACTTTGAACTGCTAATAGTGATGGCACATTGGTGGAGATCGCATAATTTGAACTATAGATCTTCCACCCAATATTTTTTTTGATATTTTTAATCTGATCCATACATTTAATAAACACGTTTTTTCATATGTACGAATGTATTAGAATGTTGGAAAATAAAAAATAAAAAACAATTTTTTTCATATTTACGAATATATGAGAATGTTAAAAAATAAAAAATAAAGTAAAATTAAATTAAATTAAAAAGAGAGGTTTCTATGATGCCCTTGCATGCTTCCCAGTTGTTGGAGGTATTGATTCACAAGGACTGGCGGTTCAATTAGATATTCTTATCTTCATAGATTATGGAGTTCACCCTCATGGACAGGTTAGATACGTATGCCCATTAGAGAAAAACACTTTAATCATAAATCAAATAAAAAAAGTAACAAAGAGAGCACATGAAGGAGCTATAGCATCTAATGAGTATGAGCGATGTCAATTGTAGCATCATCGATACTGCTTCGTACAACCTAGGATGGAAGAGTTTATGCAACAATGTGAGCGATGAATTTTATTTCAGCGAGCCCACAAGTCCTACACATTTTCTCACCTAACTTCTCCAATGTTCCAAATCTCAATTGGGCAACAATCTGACAAGATCAGTTGGGGAGGAGTACACAAAATTATATTTAACTGCACATATCTCAAAAATATGTTAAGAGGCCCAGGCATTGAATGGTGTTGGTGACCAAGTATCTAGTAGCACAAGATTTGAGTTTGAATTCAGCTCACGAAACTGTGAGATGGCTAGAGATCAAACCTTTGCAGAAGAGATTTTCGTCAATGACCAAATCCGTCGTTTAAATGAGCAAACAAACTCTCATCCTTCTTCTAGGTCAAATTTAGTTCTTGGTATAATAACCCGACTTGCGAATATCTGATCGTTGGATTCGCAGAGAGTGGCAGGATATTGCTCTTTATGATGGGACAGAGGTATAGATTATTTAATATATGTAATGGAATACATAGTTGCAGAGAGTTAAAACTTTAGATATGAAACTGAAAGCTACTCCTGTGAAGAAGTTGAACCAGCTATGATGCACCAAATATTCCCCTCCAGTATTCAAGTGCCAGTATGTATCAACAACCAAGGGATCAACTATGAAAATCATAGAACAATCTAAAGGTAAGACAAATACTTCAATTCATGTTGAAAATTGTGTATATAAATAGGAAATAAAAGACCTGTAAGAAAAATACCTCAATTTACATTGGAAATTGTATATATAATGGGAAAGATAAGGCCTTGAGCCTAAATACCGAGCGCATAATTTTTTGTATACCTTAAGATAAATTCCTAGAGCCTCCTGGTATTTGCATGAAGATTCACGAATGAAGATTAGGAATTGAAGGTAGATTAGGAATTGGAACCTGCGAAAGGGAACATTTTCACACTTTTGTTCATAATAAATGAGAATTACCATCTTGCGGGTAAGATAATTTGCAACATCGAGAGCCCTCCAAGACTCCATTCTAAGGCGCCATTACAGATATTTGCGCAAAAATGAAAAAATTCCTTCCTAAGCTCCATTTATCCTTGTGTTAGGAATCAGGTAAGAGAATTTGCAACACCGAGAGCCCTCCAAGACTTTATTCTAAGGTTGCATTGCAGCTTGCTGTGCAAAAATGAAAAAATGCCTGCCTAAGCTCCATTGTTGCTAGCCTGAGGAATAAGTGCATAAAAGCATGAGGAATAGGTGACACAAGTTTGAAGCCATCCAGTTGATTACAACACACCACTACATGTAGAAAGCCTTGTCATGCCACAAGACTATATGCAGACAATCGTGTCGTGAATATATATTAACAAGTAAAGCGATTACCCCAAACAAGTATAAGCGATGGAAAATAAGCCATGGGAAATAATATAGCATTTAATATTGTAAATTAATGTAAACATTAGTATACACTGTAAATATATACAATTGGAAAAATGCACATAATATAAGGTATGCCTCGGGAAGAGGCCAATAAGACTATGAAGTTGTAAACTATGGTCATTTAATGACAGTAGGGACTAATAACCAACTTAAGTAGCTTAAAATAATATTAATATCACCCATTTCGATTACTATAGTCCCCACCATGCCTACGGTAGGGACTAAAAAGGAGGGAGAAGTGGTATCTTGTCATGCATTTGGAAACCAACACCGAGTCTAAAAGAAACCAAACAAAGAGAGAGGGGGGAATTTTATATGTCATTGTCAATGTAAATATATGCCATCAAAATTCCACGCATTCGGGGGGCCATTTTCTCTCTGTCTTTGGTTTTTATGAGATTGAATTTGTTGAGGTTTTGGGCATTTTCTTTCATGGTTCTCCTGTGAGTTTGAGTTTAGTAGAGGAGTCTGGTAATAGCAATTTGGTGGAGATTCTATAGCAGAATGATGGATTGGAAGATCTATCTATGACTTAATGAAACTCTGGTGCATGAGGGTTTTAAGGGCTTTTCCCGACTTCTGGCAGAGGGCATCAAAGAGGACTGTTTGATGAAATGTGAATGCTTCGATGCAGGAGGGTTTGAAGGGCTTGACCTGGATTTTGGAAGAGGGCATCAAACAACACTATTTGATGAAACGCGAAAGGAATATGTGGTGCCCGATTTGTTTACGATGGTGAGTGATATCCAAGCTTGCACCCATTTAGCAGCTCTGCAACAAGGCAGTGGATCCATTTTCACCATTAGTCTTATAAACTTGTTGTCCAAAGTTAGCAGCTCATGTTAAAACCTCCAAAGACTTCAATATAATATTTAAAAGTTTAGGGACTTCTGGATGATCCAATTCAATCACCTGAAATGTACGTGTTAGAGCTTGAACCATCCCAGCGTCAATCACTGTTTTTTTCATATCAGGAAATTATCCAAGTGTTGTCATGTTTCTAGGTAAATGTTTTGAAAGAAGTGAAGTCACTAAATCAAAAAAAGAAAATATATTCCTATTAGGAAGCCTCACGTGATTTAAAATTATTTTTTCAAAATTTTCATCTGTTGACAGTGCCCTCACAATCTCACCAACTACTCATTTTCTTCCTTCCCTGGATCTACAACACAGAACAACCAGAAACCAAGAAGCTTTTTTCGACTACTTTTATCTCCATTGATAATCATTTTCTTTCAATGTATCAAGATTACGTTGGAGAAGCCTATGCAACACATAATACAAAAACCCATGATGCCCTATGAATTCTGTTTCCTGGTAGCAAGGCCCACATCGTAGGTGACTCTCTGAATCACATTGCAGAACAACAACTTCAAAGAAAATGTCATTTTTTCAACTTTGTAGAACTTTAAAAAAAAACATCACCTGTTGGTTTCATTGTCTCATCGATGTTTGAATTCCCTTTATCCTTGGAAGCACGTTCATCAACCTCCGTACATACTGTAGGATTTGTACATGTTTCATACTTGCATGCAAGTGGATGGTGAAGGATGATCTCTAGAAAATGGTGTATCGCTTGTGTAAATATTCAAGGAACCTTATTATTCCCCTTTGTATATTTAACCGAACCATCATGCAACCTCCCTAATTCCTCATGGACTTGCACATAATCAACAGATGGTATACTAGACTCAACCTGTTCAATTTCTTCGGTTTTATTTCTATCCTTTTCCTTTTCCTTCTCTCTCCCCTTGTACTTTTCCCCTTCTTTCTACTTTAAAATGTTATTGAGACTCCCCCCAACAGATGATGATTTTAATGATAAATTTGACATCTTGTAATCATGACACTTTTGATGGAAGGTCGTTAACAAAATCCTAGTTGTGACACATCAACTAGGAGGCTAGGGCTAATGGCCTTCACCTTTAAGCTAACATGAAATTTGGTTGGTGAAGAGACCTTTGTCAGGTCTCTCCTTGGTGAATAAGGATAAGGGCCTTAGGCAAGCTTGCATAGGGGTAGGTTGTCTCATCTTGTATTAGTAACAATTTTCATTGATTAATTATCTACAATTTATAAATAAGGCTAAGTGATCTTATTCTTCAAAAAATAGATAAAAGTAAGTTTTGTAATATTCATTAATAAATATACCCGGATGCGGGTGTTTAACTTCGATTTGATGGGCATGACCGAGGAAAGCAGCGCATGGCTTACCCACCTGGCCACCTGCAGTCAGCACTCATGCTTCATTTATGTTACACTGTCAAGCGCCCCTTCCAAAGCCGTCACCCTACGCGGCATTTATGCCAGGGGGGTGGCCAAGAGTACCAGCTTCATAACTCGCCTTGGCTTGGCTCATCGTCCCCATTACGCAATTCAGTGTTTGGGTTCCTGGTGTGGGTTATTTGCAATTTGCAGGTTTTCATGCCGATGCTCCTTAGGCCAGTGGCTTCCCGGTGCTCTCAGGACGCCGAACTGTCAAGCCGACGCACCTCCGTGGGTCGAAGATGCCATTTGGGTTGTTGTTTTGATTTACTTCCTGACTTACATTGGTCTCACAGTCCATTTTGCCCACTTCTCTCAGTTTCTCCGCCTGGCTACTTGGACCCTTCCTTCCCTCTGCTGTCTTCTATTTGCCCAATTTCTCCTCCTTGCCGCTGTGCCGCCATGCCAAGACTTCAACATAGACTGCGGTGTCGCCGAGGCAGTTCCCGGGGTCGAGTCTCCAGCAGACACCGCTCTCCCTCCTCCAGCTCTCCTTCATCCTCCTCGAACAGCTTCCGGAGCTGCTCTCCCCCTGCGCGTTATCGTCATGGTAGAGGCCGTGGTAGGCACTCAACCTCTTCCCCTCTGCGAGGTTCTGTCATCTCCAGGCCACCTATGGCACCCCGCCCAGCTGTATCAGCCACTCTCCATAGCCCCTCCATTGCAATTTTTCATTACCGCTGTGAGTCCAATCGACCCTTGGTTATCTCTACTGTCACTGTGTCTTTTAAAGAAATTCCCGGAGCCCCCCCAGATCCCCCCCCTGCGCTGCTCCCTATCCATCCGCAAGCACACCCATCTTCCTCGCATAGCCCTCAGGCCGTGGGCAAAAGTGTCACCCACAATGCTGGAGAAAGCTGCTCGAATGTTCATCAGGAAGTTGGTTTGCAGGCTGCTGGTTGTGAGGCAGGCATTCAGGCGCTTCATAGCGGTCCGAGCCACAATGAAGAGAATGATGGATGGTGCATAATTGAGGAAGAATCGCCCTCAGGCGACTATGGTCTCTAGCATCTACGTCCTGGTCCATGTAACTCTGCTCAATCTCCATGAATTTTTGTTGTTTCTAGTCACTACAAGTTTTGATATGTCCATGCTACTTGCCTCTGTCGAGGCAATTTTAGAACTTTTTTTAGGTCGGTTCTTGTCTAATTTTGCATGTCAAGGCTGGTTTCCTCTGTTGAGGCAACACTCAAATGATCTAAGAGTCGGTTTCCCCTTGAGGGCGGTTCATTTCTTGCTATTTTGCTGACTGTTTGCCTATGAAGGCCTTGTAATCGTTGTATATTATGTTTCACTAATAGAATTAGATTTACTGAGAAAAAAAATATATATATTCATTAATAAATATATCATCCCTAAGAATCTAGTCCAGCAGTGGGCTTGAGCTCTCAACCCTTACATCTGAGTGATAGGCTTCAAGGCCTCTTGATGAGGCTAAAAATTGTTGCATATAGTTTTATCAGAGAGAAAATATGAGGACAAATACTTGAGGGCCTTTCTCATTCATTGGTGTTCCCCAGTTACTTGAAAATAATATACCAAGATCTGGGGAGTGTCAATCTTGCTTTTTCATATTTATACCCTTTGGTTTCTTGGGAGTAATAGTTATCCCATCAAACTCCTCCATCCGATTCTACATAAAAGCATACATTTGGATTGATTAGCCTTGGTATTCCATTGTGGTTGGATTAAAAGGTGAGAGTTTTGGCCTCTGCAATAATGAGGATTAAGGCTCACTCAAATTCTAATCTCATTGGTTTTTTCCATGTTCTAGAAGTTAAAGAGTATAGGTTTCAAGAATAGCCTCTCAACTATCCTAAGTGTCAACGTCTTAACATTTCTTCTTCCTTGAAAGAAGCATTCTTAGCCATATTTTGATCTTGAGTAGAGTTTACTATTGCATCCTTGATAATGGCATCTTCAAACCCTCCATTTTTGAGCCAACATGGAATGCATTTCCAGCTTGCTTATTCAATATTTCTAGAGTGGTAATTTTAGTTCTCAAACTTATGCTTGAGTATATATGCATTCGACCATGTATTTTGGGTGGATAGGCCATGAAAAAGAGTGGTGTAATATCCATTGTTAGTATGGTTGCACTCTCACAAAAGAAATGCATATATAATTGTACATGTTCATGTATAAAGAGAATCCCTTTGATGCAGTAAGGGGTGATGGCACCAATAATTCCCTTTGTGGGAAGTATGGTTATATATATACCTTATCATTGGATTTTTTTAGTAGAGTGAGAGTCGAGGAGGGATGGATTAACAAGGTAAAAATAAGGGCATTTGGCTTGAAAATGAATCAAATTTGTGAACAACCTTTAAGTGGACTGATGAGTTACCTAGAATATATGTAAGGTTGAGGAAGTTTTAATGGAGAAGTCATTAATTATAGTATGGTCTAAGGGAAACCAGTGTACATTGCTCTTATTCATGATTAAACTACATGAAGGATATAACCTATAAATTTCTATACAAGTTTTCTTCCTGTACGTGGGGTTTCCCTATTATGGTTTGGGTGGTGATCATTTCAAGATTGGGGTCTCTAAATTTTGCCAAAACTTTGCCTTAAAGCCTTACAATATGAAATTTCCAACATTGAGAATTAGGCCATAATTTTGGCATTTAACATGTCCTTTTGGATATGATTTTATAGCTTAGACCTTTCTTGAGTTTGTAAGACAGACCATAATTATAACCTTTAAAAATAATAGGACGAAGGCCTTTATGGCCTCATATGTATTATTATTCTATGCCATTTTCCAAGTTACATATATTAATATATGTATATGTAGGTGGGTCTAATGAAGACCTTTTATTTGACTAAGAGCAAGCTCATAGCCAAACTTTATCTCTCACTGATAGAGAGTTAAAAACCTTGACTTTTCATGTCTAAATTTCTTGATTTTGTTAAAACATTTGAAAAAGGCCATGTACAAGCGTTAGATATGGTGAAATTATGTTCGAAAGTGTTAGGTCCCTATATTACTAGTGTAGTCCCTTATTATGTTAGTGTATCCCCCCTTATTGCTATTGTTGTACCCATGTAACCCCCATATTGTTATTATTGTGCCCTTGCATTATTATTGTTAGGTCGGCTAGGATTATATTGTGACCACATGGAATCCTATATATAGAAAGGAGGTTGTGTCAATTGTATCATCCAATAATTGTTCATTTATGTAATGTATTGGAGGTTTCCCCCTTGAAGTGGCTGATTTATAAGGCGTTGATCTCTCTTTTCTTCTATTTTTGGAGCTGGTTTCATAACATTTGGTATCAGAGCTTTGGATTTTAGGGTTTCGCTGCTCCAAACAGGTAATCATGGAATTTTCTCTATAAATTTTTTCTACGAAGGTTCAGAAGATGGAATTTTTATAGAGTGAAGCTGAAATCTTGAAAATATTTTCGGAGATATGATCTGTGGAAGTTAGGGTTGTGTCAGGCTCATGAATTTCACCTAAAACAAACCTTCATGTAATATTCACTATAAATTTTTTTCTACGAAGGTTCAGAAGCTACAAATCTTACAAAGTGAAGCCAAAAGGCTAGGGAATGCCTTGTAAAAATTTCAGAACTTGGTTTGCAATATTTCGAAGATATGATCTTTTGAATTCAGGGTTTTTTCAGGATCCTAAATTTCATCTCAAAGAGGTGACCATGGGAAAATCGTCGTAACTCTCTCTCTGAGCATCAGATTGGAATTATGTAAAGAGTGGCCACCAATAAACGAATTTTTTTTCTTTTCTATCAATTTCAGAGCCAAAGGAGGAAACCGTGACATGTGGCATGTCGTACAATTTTGTTGTACTTAACTAGTCCATAATTAGGTCATTGTGGGAGATTGGGCATAACTTTGCCTCGAAGAATCCAAATCAGGTCAGACCTGTGGCATTCGAAAGAATATTGAGAGGGATACTACAGGGCTGAATTTTAGATATTTAAGATCTGAAATCACAGATATAATTCACTTTCAATATCGAGCTCCTCAAAATCAAGAAAAATAGTGTGTATTGTTTTTTTAAATTGCATAACGTTTGTTTGAAAAAGAATTTTGAAGTGATTCCAAGGGAATATTGAAGAATTTTTATCAGTATTGGGTTCTATAATGCCTCAAAAAAACAATTCCATGTCCATTAAGCCCTCATAAATCTATACTATGATGCATTAAGAGGAAGAATTGCAGTATGAGGTATCAAAATTATGGTACCAAGTGCAACAAATTTCGATCTTACAAAGAGAAATCAAAGATGACAGATGGTTTAAAATAAAAAATGAAGGCTAATTTGGACAGTTTGAAGGATCAAATGAAAGATAATATGGATAATGAAGTAGTGGAGGATCACATCAAGAATCAACAACAAGTTCTCCAACTCTCTAAGGATAACCTAACTTTGGTGTAGAATCAAATGAAACAACATGAGGATCAACATCACATCAAAAGAAGTTCTTAAGTTGTCACAGAAACAAGAACTCAACAAGTACGATCAATTTTAGAGTATCTCAACAAGTGGAAGAACCTTCTTGTAGAAGATTCCACATGGGAGGATGAGAATTTTATATAGAAGCATCAAGAAATAATCAAGTGTTGAGGAAAACACTTGTTTGAAGGAGAGGGGCATGTTAGGTCCCTATATTACTAGTGTAGTCCCTTATTATGTTAGTGTAGCCCCCCTTATTGTTATTTTTGTACCCATGTAACCCCCATATTGTTATTGTTGTGCCCTTGCATTGTTATTTTTAGGTCAGCTAGGATTATATTGTGACCCCATGGACTCCTATATATAGAAATGAGGTTTTTTCATTTGTATCATCCAAGAATTGTTCATTTATGTAATTTATTAGAGGTTTCCCACTCGGAGTGGTTGATTTCTAAGGCATTTATCTCTCTTTTCTTCTATTTTTAGAGCCGGTTTCATAACATTACCTTCCAATGAAGCCCCATATGCCTTAGAAAATTGAGTCTTCAAGCTCTGTCAACTAATTATCTTAATTTCATTCTTCTGATTCCTTTGTAAATGGAATTATAATATGCTTGCATCCTTGCATCCATTGGGATAAAGCAGCAAGTGCTATGAGGAGGGTGATAGACCTCCACATTTAGCTATTTTTTTTGTTATGAAAAATTTTGTTGCTGGAGAAGATATTCCTTCCCTTGAAACATGTCATTTATAGTACATGATCTCCCATGTAATAAACCCTGAGAATGATCAGATGCCAGTGAAATGAGTGGGTGGTGTTTGTTCTGTAGGAAGAATAATAGCATCAGATAGTGGGATGAGGAGGAATAATTGAGTTTCTCATTCATTGTTGTTGATTCCTTGAAAACAATATACCAAGGGGGAGTGTCCTTCTTAGTTCTGCATATAAAAACAGTTGGGTTTATTGGGAGTAACACATAACCCATCAATAAATCACTAATTTCACAATAGGTTTTGAACCTATCTTCTTTTCCATAGAAGAACCTACTGTCGGGTATCGAGACAAGACTTGCACTCTTCAACATGGTTTAGGAGCAAGAAAAATGAACCCCATTGAATTTGGCTAATGATACTACATATCATTTGAAATAAGTGGGCCCCATTTCATTCTAAAGACCAATTGTTGAGTTGAATTATTGTTTATTTAATATTGGTTCGAAGAAAAATCTCTTTTAAGTTTCTTCTATGATATATTTTCAGTATATAGTTTCATTTGAAGGACAACAATGCACTATCAGTGATTCTAGTCTAGCAACTTCATGGACGAAATATGGCTAGAGGTGTGTAGGATGGTGACCTTTACAAGGTGCTTGTTGATCCTATGCCACTTCTATGTACAAACAAGAACTAGGTTGGCACTCAGGAGGATTATGCAAAGCATGTATGAATAAATTCCATGAATATAGGTTCAAAACCTATTGTGAAATCAGTCTATGAAATCCCACAGATGCATAATCCATATGCTAGGATTTGGTGTAAGTTAGTTCTTTCAAGAGACCCTTATCATGTCTCTCCTTTGTGGATAAGGACAATAGACTTAGCCAAGCTTGCATTGGGGTAGGTTGTCTCATCTTGTCTTATAAGTAACAAGTTTCCTAGAATAATTTTAAACAATTTATAAATAAGGCTAAGTGATCTTATTCTTCAAAAAATAACTAAAAGTAAGATTTGTAATATTCATTGATAAATATATCATCCCTAAGAATCTAGTCTAGCAGTGAGCTTGAGCTCTCAGCCCTTACAACTAAGTGATAGGATTCAAGGAATCTTGATGAGGCTAAAAATTGTTTCATATAATTGTATGAGAGAGAAAGGATTAGGATGAAGACCTGAAGGCCTTCCAAATTCATTGGTGTTCCCCAATTGATTGAAAATAACATACCAAGAGGGAGTGTTCATCCCGCTTCTGCATATTTAGACCCTTGTGTTTCTTGGCAGTAATAATTAACCCATCATACTCACTAAAAAATTCAAGTATTCTTATTCCATCTCATTATACATCCAAGTGTGAACTTGGATTGATTAGCATTGGTATTGCATTGTGGTTGGCTTGAAAGGTGAGAGTTTTTGCCTCTGTAATATTGAGGATCAAGGTTCACTCAAATTCAAATCTCATTGGTTTTTGTCGTGTTCTCGAAGTTAAGGAGTATAGGTCTCAAGAATATCCTCTAAACTATCCTAAGTGTTAACTTCTTAACATTTATTCTTCCTTGAAATAATAATTCTTAGCCATATTTTGAGCTTGAGTAAAGTTGACTATTGCATCCTTGATAATGGCATCTCCAAACGCTCCATTTTTGAGCCAACATGGAATGCATTTTTAGCTTGATTATTAAATATTCTTAGGGTGATACTTTTTAGTTCTCAACCCTATGCTTGAATATATATTCATTCAACCTTTTACTGGGTGGATAGACCATGAACAAGAGTGACTTAGTAACCATTGTTAGTATCAGTGTTGGGTGGTATAAATTCAATATTTATACCAACATTTAAATTGTCAATCCAGGTTGCTATACTTAGAGGCATAGCACAATAAATGCCAGAATACGACCTCAGGGATCTGTTAAATAAAAATCAAGTTCTTGAAAGAAATTTAAAAGAAGCATTATTCAAAAAAAGGAACAAGACTCTTCAAAAACACACTCCGGGGATCTACTTCTGGCTCATCTTCTGGGTGGAGTTTACTCCTACAGAAAGTCTTCCTCAGTTGTCCAGGGGCCAAGGGAATGTAGGCCCCATTCAAACTGACAAACCGTTCAATAAATAAATAATGCGATTCAAGAAATAAAGGATGCAAAATGTCTTAAAAATTACTGCTATGTTGCAAAGATGAAAATAATTGAATGATTTAAAAAGAATCAAGATGATAATGCACTACTTCTCGTAAAGAAAACTCAGTACTTAGCTATAAGGAAAATATGCAATAAGAACAAATAGGATAAATATATATTTCCTTTTTTTTACCCTGATCTTATTAAATACTTTCTAAAAATATTATGTTTGATGTGTGCAACATTTAATTATAATGAAGAATTATGTGAGCAGTTTGTCAATAAGATTCACAACCTCTCCTTATGATGATCCTGACATTTTTTTATAAAGAGTTCAGAGAAAATTTTTCTAAAAAGTATAGGAATCAATTTCATAAAATAATTCGAAGGAAATCATGAATACATGTTAAGTTCAGTTAGCCAGAATTCTTACTCAGCAATTGTTTCACCATTGCATCCTGAGAATAGAATTTTTTATGCAGTAATGGAATCAGGGAAAGTAATTAATATTGTAATAAAAAGAATGAGAGATGCAATAATAGATAATTTGTTGTTTACTTCAGTTCGACCTTTATGAAAATACGTCCAAAGACAACGATATATTGAACTTTAACAACGAAAATAAATTATGGAGTGAAGTTGAAAATTAAATGACTAAAAAGAAGAGCTATGAAATGAAATTACAGAGCTATCTGAGTTCACAATCACAACATACAAACTAGAGTGCAACAAAATAAATTCTAATGGATTTGGGGCAACAGAATGGCTGGAGGGCCCAACCACACAACTCGTTTCCCTTGCAGCAATTTAAATCACAATATTAAAGCATTTAGGAGAAACAAAAAAACTCAGAATCAAATGCCAAATAAATTCATTGTAAATTCTTGTTACAAAATCATGAAATAATGCAGCGCTGGCTCCAGTGGTACCCTCCAGGGATCATCCCACTAGGCATGCAACTCCTCCCTTCCTTCACTGTAACTCGGTTCTCTTGTTCTGCAAAAATATGCTTTAGCAGAATACCATTCCACCCTTATACAACATACAACTTCTACCTTTATAGTCGTGATGCCTCCTAGCTATTCAGATCTTATGGTTACACAACTCATATAATTAGAGCTATACAACGATTCTGAACCAAAATGAGGGGATACAATTGCTCAGTGGATTCAGATGGATCTATGATTTCGCATAAATATAAAATCGGTATCGAATCATGAGATATTTTCCAGAACGAGTTTAACAATCTTTGTAAAAGGTATTTTGACTGAGTGAGCTGACCATATTGCATGTCTTGTTGTAAAATGTCTTGCTAATGAAGAAATCACATTTGTCTAAGATGATGTTGTAAGTATATTTTTATATAATCCCATGACTTCATGCATAGTCCTTTGAGGTTGATACGGTTTTCTTGAGGAGGATTTCTGTTGTTGAACCATAAATGACCTCTACAAGTTGTGGTACGTAATATCCTCCATAGCTCTGAAGAAATTGACTTTCCAAATCGACTTTCGCTTGAACCATATAATGTTCCTTCTGCCCCAAGATTTGAATTCAGAACTCGCAACCGATTATCATTAATCAACTGTAGTAAGGGATCAATAGTTTATCTGTGAGCCTCACCTTTACACGTGTGATAAGAGCTACACAGTTGTATGCTTTGGCTGCAAACACAAGCATTGATGTGGCCAGCATAAAGATAGATCTGTGGTGACATGGTCATAAATAAAAATCTTGATCAAGGGCAGTGCTCCTCAATGTCATTGCAAGATGGAAACTTCGAATTAATGTGTTGTGACTTGAGCTCTTGACACGAGAGGAAAGTAGAGCAAGGTTGTAATTATTTCCAATTGCCTCCAAATTTGCTGGTGTGTTTTCAATAGCCTTGGGCTGTCAATAGACATAGAAATATGCTCTGAATTTGTTGTGTGCATGCTAACATGAATTACCTCATAGAAGTGTTTCCACAGATGGCAGTAATTGATGGAAGGTTGAGCTTTATGAAATAGGGGTGATTTAATGGCATTTAGTGCAACATCACGAGCCCTTGATTCACCTATTGCAGTGCCTATCTCCATCAAAGAGGACCCAACATTTTCCATAATAGCTCTAAATTACCTTGCAGTTCGTGCACTACTGGTACAGGAATTGCACTATTGAAATAGGAATTGTTCACTTGCCACAAGGAGAGCTTGTTATTAATGAAATGTTTACATTAAATACTCTTAAAGTTAAAAAAACGAGAAGAATTCATAAATCAACAACTGTCTGCTCTAAATGTCTCTAAATAATAACTCAATAATGCGTAAAAAGAATAATAATGACTATAAATACTTAGTACATTCATATAGTTATTCAACGAAAAATATAGAAATATGGACAAAATAGAGGCTCAACAATGGATTCACTCTCACACACAAGATATGCACATATAATTGTACATATTCATGTATAAAGAGCATCCCTTTGCTACAATAATGGGTTATGGCACCAAGAATTCCTTTCGTGGGAAGTATGGTTACATATATACCTTACCTTTGGATGTTTTTAGTAGAGTGAGAGTTAAGGAGGGATGGATTAACAAGGTAAAAATAAGGGCATTTGGCTTGAGAGTGAATCAAATTTGTGAACAACTTTTAAGTGGATTGATGAGCTACCTAGAATTTATGTAAGGTTGAGGAAGTTTTAATGGAGAACTCATTAATTCTAGTATGGTCTAAGGGAAACCAGTGTACATTAGTCTTATTCATGATTAAATTACATGAAGGATATGACCTATCAATTTCTATACAAGTTTTCTTCCTGTACATGGGGTTTTCATGTTATGGTTTGGGTGGTGATCATGTAAAGATTTGGGTCTCTACATTCTACCAAACCTTGGCCTTAAAAGCCTTACAATATGACATTTCTAGCATTGAGAATCAGGCCATAATTTCTGGTACTTAACATGCCCTTTGGGATATGATTTTATAGCCTAGGGTTACCTTTCCTGAGTTTGTAAGACATACCATAAATACAACCTTTAAAAGAAATAGGATCAAGGCCTTTATGGCCTCATATGTATTATTCTACCATGCCCTTTTCCTAGTTACATATATTAATATATGTATATGTAAGAGGGTCTAATGCAGACCTTTTATTTGACTAATATCAAGCTCATATCCAGAATTTATCTCTCACTGATAGAGAGTTTAAAACATTGAGTTTTCATTTCTAAATTTCTTCATTCTGTTAAACCATTTGAAAAATTCCATGTACAAGCCTTATATATGGTGAATTTAGGTTTAAATCCTTCCAATGAAGCCCCATATACCCTATAAAATCGATTCTTCAGGATTTTTCACCTAACTAATTAGCTTAATGTCATCCTCCTGATGCCTTTGTAAAGGGAATTATAATATTCTTGCAACCTTACACCCATTGGGAGAAAGCAACATGTGCTATGAGGAGGGTGACAAACCTCCACATTTAGCTATTTTTTTGGTTAAGGAAAATTGTGTCGCTAGGGAAGATATTCCTTCCCTAGAAATGTGTCATTTATATTACATGATCTTCCATGAATTAAACCCTGAGAATCATCAGATGCCGGTGAAATGAGCAGTTGGTGTTTGTTTTGTTAGAAGAATAATTGCATCAGAGAGTGAGACGATGAGGAAGACTTGAGTTTCTCATTCATTGTTGTTGATTTCTTGAAAACAATAAACCAAGGGGGAGTACCCTTCTTAGTTTTTCATATATAAATACTTGGGTTTCTTGGGAGTAACACATAACCCATCAATCAATCATTGATTTCACAATAGGCATTGAACCTATCTTCATGGCCATAGAAGAACCTATAGTCGGGTATCGAGACATGTCTTGCACTCTTCAACATGGTTTAGGAGCAGGAAAAATGAATCCCAGTGAAGTTGGGTGATGATACTACATATCTTATGAAATAAGTGGGCCCCATTTCATTCTAAATACTAATTGTTGAGTTGAACGATATTTTATTTAACCTTCGTTTGAAGAAAAATATATTTTTAGTTTCTTCTGTGATATATTTTCAGTATATAGTTGAATTTGAAGGACAACAATGCATTATCAGTGATTGTAGTCTAGCAACTTCATGGACGAAATTTGGCTAGAGGTGTGTAGGATGGTGACCTTTACAAGGTGCTTGTTGATCCTATGCCACTTCTATGTAAAGATAAGAACTATATTGGCCCTCAGGAGGATTATGCCAAGAATGTATGAAGAAATTCCATGAACATAGGTTCAAAAACCATTGTGAAATCAGTCCATGAAATCCAACAAATGCATAAGCCATATGCCAAGATTTGGTGTAGGTTAGTTCTTTCAAGAGACCCTTGTCAAGTCTCTCCTTAGTGGATAAGGATAGGGGCCTTAGGAAAGCTTGCATAGGGTTATATTTTCTCATCTTGTATCAGTAACAAGTTTCATAGATTAATTTTCAACAATTTATATATAAGGCTAAGTGATCTTATTCTTAAAAAAAAAACTAATGGGAAGGTTCATACTTTCCTTGTAGGAGATCATTCACACCCACAACTGCAAAAAATTAATGCAAAGCTGGAGAGATTGTCTGGACAAATAAAGGAGGTAGGGTATGCACCCAAGACAAACTATGCACTACGCCACTATGGAGGAGGAGCATAAGGAAAATATTCTCTACATACACAGTGACAAGTTGGAAATTTTTTTTGGGCTTATCAACACACCTCCTAGGAAACCTATTCATATTGTCAAGAACCTTAGAGTGTGTGGTGACTACCACTCTGACATTAAGTTCATTTCCAAGATTGTTGTGTGAGAAATTGTTGTGAGAGATAACAAGCGATTCCATCATTTCAAAGATGGGCAGTGTTCTTGTAGGGATTATTGGTGATACTAATTGAAACATGATATTAGAATATTTGAGTAATAAGTTTAAGCATGCCCTAAACCTTCCACTAGTAGCCTACAACTATATGTTACTGTTCAAACTGTAGTGTATGGAGATCCTTCATATCTCCTTCGGACCGAGATACACTAACTAGTTATACAAGCGGAAGTTTATTGGCAGGGAAAATTGTATGTCTTGAAAATTACTCGTTGAATGAATTATAGGAGATTAAACTATCATCTCTGCCTTGTGACCCTCTGGACCATAGTTTATGGCTTTGAAATTCTGGAATTTTGCAGGTTATGATGTTAATCTGTCCACTAAATGCTTCAATATTTTATTTTAGTTTGAAAAATATTTCTTATATTGAAAATAGAGTATACAACGAAGAGTATGTAGAAGGAGAAAAAAATTAAAATAAGCTTGTACAATTCTACTAGAACCAAAATCAAATCAGAATAAGTAAAAGCTTCTATAGCCTTATCATCTCTAATAAAGAGAGAATCCTTAGTTGGAATTTGAGTACATATATCTTCCTGCAAAATCTTATAGAATCACAAAACATTATTAACCTCATTGACACAGATACACTCAACACTCAAATTTCCAGATAGAGAACAAAGTAGTGACCTTGACACAGTTCCAAAGGCGCATAAAAGCTGAGAGAATTAATTTTTTGGAGTCACCCAATAATTCAACCCTCTAGTGAATATCCCTTTAAAAAATAGAGGGGACTTACGTTTGAACCTGATGCCAATAGTTTTCGCTATCTGACATTCCCACAAAATGTGCTTAAGTGACTCCATTTTACCACAAATTGGTCATTTTTTATTTGTGAAACCACTTTTTCCCATGCAAACGTTTGTTGACTCTCCCTAGTAGATGACTAACCAGCAAAATTTATAATTTATAAGATAAATTTTAAACAAAATTCCATGTGCTGTGAAATCTTTGAATCCCCCTTTCCTCTGGCTGAGAAGAAGTCCATCTAGCATTCAAAACTGGGGCCGAAATATTATTTGATGCAACAAGGTAAAAGATTCTTTCTGTCACAATTCAAGATTGCCTTGTCAAACGATCAACACCATTCCCTCCAAATTGGTCCTTGTATCTGACTATTATTTTAAACAAATATTTAGAAGGATACTAGTTTGAAGGTCATTTACCTCGGGAAATAGGCAACTGTTTGTCTCTCAGAATATTGGGAATTGATGCTAACATGCTCTATGGATCAATAACATCAGAGCTTTGTCATTCCAAGAGCCTAGCCTCCATCTCTTTGTTACTTAATCAATTTACAACTATCATAGATGACACTTTCCGAGAGTGCATGAATTTGAAAGACTTGTTATAGCTATCAATGAATATGGGTTGAATGAGAGAGAGTGAAATGGTTGATTCCAGTTATGAATGGTGATCCATGGATGGTTATAATCCGTTTAGGTCAGGAACAATTTTTCTAGTGAAATACTTGTCTATCTTTCAAGTCTACCTTTGGTCACCTTAGACATGGCACACAACAATTTCTCTGGAAAATTAGTAGATGAGCTTTGGAGTTCACAAAATTTCCTTGGAATATCACTCAACGATAAATTCCTTGTGGGTGGGTTTTCTTCGTCCATGTCTATTTCCAACAATCTCCATAGGTTTCACCTTGATAACAATTTTTTACACGGATTTATTCCTAAATAGGTTTGAAAAATGAAGAATTCAAGAAATTTATCACTTCATGGAAACATGCTCAGGAAAAATCCCTCCTAAACTTTTTGACAATGTAAATCTTGTGGTTGTTGATTTGGGAAGTATTAATGATCTTACGAATTATTTGAATACACTTTAAGTAGACACTCCCCAAATAAGCATGCTCACCCTGTTGCATAGTCACAAAGTATGTTTGAGAAAGGTGTAGAGACCTTGAATTATAGCAAAAATACAACATCAGAACTAAATGCATAGATAAGATAAGCCCAAGGGGATAAATAAAAAAATAGTCACCAATTCCATTGGGCATTTGGCTAGTTTGTCTCAGCAAGTTCCCTGTTAGAATCACTCAGGGTTAGGTGCAGTAGTCTACACTGGGGGGTTTACCAGGGATGATATCTTACAAATGTGGAGAAGAATCACTTGTGTTTCAAAATAAGATATAGATAGTTTTATTAATGTCCAACAAGTGAACACACAAGTATTTCAATGAGACTAAAAGGTATACCCAAAGAAAACAACGTGTGTGAGTATGAAAGCGAATCCTATATCAATGATGAAAGAAAAATAAGAGAAAATACAGAAAAATAACTGACTAAGCTATCCGCTAACCAAAAGATACGATAGAACAAAACACACAGAAATACCAGAGAAATAATTGTCTAAGCTATCAGTAATACAATATAAAGACCAGAGATTGGAGATCCCCACGCTAAGAAAGAGAGACAGGGATGTCAAGGCACGCTGGTCCTAAAACGACTCATAAAATAACGCACATGATGGGAAAGAGTGAATGAAGTGAATAGAACTCATAAAATAACAAATATGATGGGTAGAAGTGTTGAGAATGAAAATGAACTATAATTTTTGAGTTGAGGAATTAATATAATCAATTAATCTTAAGTGACACTGAATTTTTTAGGCAACTAAAATCATCTCATATTCTCATAGTTAAGTATAAAATTTATAGTGTAGACCATAGTAATACTGTAAGGCTACCATTATGCAATACTAGGCTCTTGATAAATATTAATCATGAGTCGCACATTGCATTTCTGGAATTCCAAGCTAGGGAAAATTTGAGCTCTATTGAATTCAAGGCTCATTTTTTGATCTAATATTTATATAGGGTAAAAATAATTACAAAAATTTAGTCTGGAAACTTGGTGAAAAAATCCCCTAATCACACCCCAAGGGCTGCACCACAAACAATAGACTTTCTTCATGAGAAAATCACCCCGGACTTGCACTCGTGATTATCCCATCCTATGACATAAAATTAGAGACTACAGTGATAATGAACTTTGTTGGACAGTTTAATCCTCTGCCCACCTCTCTCATAAACCATTGCCTCATTGGAAACATAGAACATAAACATATAACATTTCTAGAGTGGTTTCTACCATTACTCAGTACAAATATGACACAAATCATTAAACAAAAACATTTCTAGCATAAACCACATCACAGGCATTTGTTCCTAATTAATAAATTGGTCATTAATTCAACTCAAGTAAGAAATCACCAGGGTTATCTAAATTTACTCGTTTGGATAAAATTAAATAACTAGAGAGCTCAAACAAACACGTGAGAAATATGAAAGCACTTAAATGGGTACAATTATTTGCATACATTTTCATAAATTTGAAAACAAATAATTGGGTTCAACTTATTAACCAAGCAAGTTAAGGTTCAACTCTTACTCCTAGGATCTGGAAGGCTTTTTGGAGGTGTGAGGAACGTTGCCAACTTCTGTCCCCATACTGGTAACATCCTAAATTTTATGGAAAGCCACAGTGAAGGATTTATCTCTCATTAGCAATTGGCTTGCCCAAAAGTTTAGGGATGTACAACAGGCACACTTTAGAGAGGACCAATGGGTTGGATGTAGAGTTTCCTTCAGACTATCAGAAAGTTTAATTTCATTACTCATGGATAAAATACTTTTCGCTTTGTCCCAAGCAGTGGAAAATGAAGCATCAAATAGAGCTAGGAAGGGCTACATGCAAATCAAATAGGTATTTCCAATGATGATGTTGTTCAATGAGCACTAGGAGTATATTGTCAAGCTAAAGCCTAGTCATCTACAAATCAGGGAGTAAGAGGACATAACAGATGTAGTAAAAATCCAATCAGTGGCACATACACACCCAAACTTGGGTACAAAACATTATTTGAAGATGAAATAAATGAGGAGCCTAGATGGTGGTGGAGGAATCTATGCAAATACAATTTCCCATTAAAAAATGCAAATTTACATCACTTCCTTAGAAGAGAAAGATCCTATCTCGGGATTAGCTTCAAAAGAGGAATAGGTGTGGACCTGGATGGTGCTTGATATGAAAAGAAAATGATGAGAATATCAACCATATATATGCTCATACACTGGTCCTATTACTACACAAAGTATGGAAGGAGCTAAATGATTTAGTGCAGCCAAGCAATGTACGACATGGTGATACAGTTGAAGTTTGTCTAAATGTTTTGGATGAAAATAATAGTACAAAGGATTATTGAGCTTTGCATCTCATTACTACATGGGGTATCATGGAAACAAGGCTTATCCAAGGACTGGAGGATGCATCCTTTACATTGTGCCACACAAGCTAATATTAAACAATTGCCACCCTGTAAAAATCCCTAGAATCCCTGTAGAAGTTATGCACAATTATTGGGCCTGGGCACAACACGAGAATCATTCAAAGCATGGTGCAGGTGGTGTAGTGCACTTATCGGATTATCTACAGTCTAATTCCTTGAGGTTATTAAGGGAACATCCATGAAATTTTTGTTCCATTGAGGCCACCAAATGGAACAAGTGTGAAGGTGTCCCTAAAGTCCCACCCTCTCAATAATCCTAAAGATCTATCCCATGAAGAAATGTCAAAGAAGGAATTTTCTCCTTGCTGTGCAACCATATATTTAAAGGAGTGGGATCCCTGAGAGTAAAGCAGCTGGTGACCCATGATGTTATTCTTCCAAATATTGATATTTTTACTATTTCCAATAATCCAGGTAAACTGATCCATTATTATTGGAATGGAAGATTTCGTAAGTCTCCAAATGTATGGCCATCCTCTCGCTTGGAGAATATCATCTAGAGACTACTTTCTTTACCGCATGAAATATTTTTTGTGCGGCTGCAAAAACTTTTTCCACCATTCATACTTCCCTAACACTAGCTTTCTTAGGAGTTTAGCACCCATTGCTAGAATCCTTGATTCCAAACCCACCATGAGATTTGGGTTCCTAGAAAATAGACCAGTTAACCAAGTGAAATATTTGGAGTTGGATTTCCTTCTTTACTAGAGAAATCATCTTAATTATTGAGCCAAAGTTTCCTTAACAATCACCTGAGCAAGCATTGGAGAAAATTGATAGATGGGAAACATCTAAATTGCAATTGTTTCCAGGGAGAGATTTTCCCTTTGGTAAGATAAAAATGTTTATGGAACAATATTGAGGGAAAGGATAACATTATCATGCCATGATTGTTTCCAGTTATGTGTCTAATCTTAATATCTTTTGGAAAACACATCTAAATATTTCCTGCCAACTCCACCAAGGAATAAAGCCTTTGTCGTGTTGAATGCATTGTCCTACTATGTGGTGAGAAAAAAAAGTAGAATTAAGGCAATGAATTCTCATAAGGTAACTCCAAAATTGCTAGAATCAGGACCCATTAAAAATGGTTTGTGAGTTGTCATCCCTTCCTAACCAAGAAGATCGCATGGGGGCTTGATGTGAAGAGACAACAACCAAATTTCATTTTATCAAGAATGCGATGCATGCTTTTGAGTTAATACAAATGATGCATGAACTAGAGGGCCAAATTCTCTTTCTGGGGAGGATATTCAAGGATCTGAAAAAAATAATCTTACTGCAAAAATCTGCTATTTTCGTCAGAACGATGGTGTTCTTGAATAAGATGAAATTGTAGCATCTTCCTCTCCTTTAGAAGTTCAGGAAATTTATTTGGGGAAAATAATGAATGAAAAGAAGGGTCAAAAGCTTCTTCTCATGAAATAAATTCAAGAATTTTGAATAAAATAAAATGTTGCCCAAACATGTTCTTATAAAGGTGGTGTTGCTTTATAAGATACTTTTGCAGATCCAAATAGTTACATGCCTGATGAGTACTTTAGGACCATGAAACTACTAGCCTTGCTGAGAATGAGGATGAATATGCCCAAGAGTCAATACTTACCACCCTCAAATGTTAATATTATATAATAATTTTACCAAAACGAGCATTATGATGAAGACATGATTGAACACAAAGACAAAGTTGTAAGAACTCCTTCTGCAACACCACATATACCATATAATTCTGACGTCAATTACAACAATCTTACTCTTGCATGCTATTTACTTAAGATAGAGCAGCTAATAGAGGAACACGTTGAATATGTCAATGAGGGCCATATTCATGGGGTATTTGATGGTTGTCTAAATGGTAATAAGAAGGAGAATGAAAATAGAGATCTTTTTAAGCCAAAGGGGGATTGGAAGAATCAAATGTCTTGTTTTAGCGCAAAGGGGGGTATATATTTTCAATTTGCATTTCTAGATTCCCTTAGAGTTAGCATTAATCCAGTGGGTGGCATTCCTTCTTGTGACATGATTGAGGACTCGTCTCAAGCACAACTGAATGAAGCCAATGAATATGAGGAGAATGATAGCCAAGAATCAACCTTAGGATGTAAATAAGAAGAAGAGAAAGAGTGGCTAATATAAAACATAGTTAGCCAACCTGTGTATGATTTTTATGCTAAGGTATGGTTGTTAATAAGCTCAGAAGTCTATATCAAGTTGAATATTATGGTCAAGATTATTTCTCAAATGCTGGAAAACAATGTTGAATTATGAGAAAATAATTTTGTTCATGATGCAACAGTTGACTCAAATTTTTTTTGGGAATCTCCTAGAAGTTGTAACTTGTGACTAAGGTTCTCATTGACCTTTCCCCAACTTTGGAAAATGATGTTTCTGATTTTCATCTAGATATCTTTTTTTTATGACACTAATGCAAAGTAATGTAAAAGGGGGCAACTCAAATTGCAGTCTGATTCATTATTGATACTTGGTGCCAATATTTGAAATGAATGAAGAGGTTGTTATCTTCACAATCCCATCCCAACATCAAATTCAGTGATTGGTTTCCCTGAGGTTCTGGGTCAAGGAAACATCCACTCCATGAATGAGATACTCGAGGAGGCTTCTCCTATTCTAGGACAACAACATACCTATGATGCATTCACTTGAAAGAATAAAGGGAAAAGAAAAAATGTTTTCATACAAGAATGAAAAAGGCATCTTAGGGAAAGGTATCTTCACTTTTTATTTATAGTGTTCACCCACACCACTCTCATGTTTTCATTGATCCCATTTGGTCATTTTTGGAGTCATTTAAGTTAAGGCCTTAATAAGTATTTTTGGACCTTTCAGGGTAGTTTTTATAAGTGGAATGTATGTATTATCCATTCATTCTACACTTTATCCCTTCATGTGTATGTTTCCCCAACAATCAAATTCATGATTTAGTCCCATACATTAAACAAGTTGTTGGCTCAACTCCATTGGTGATCTCATGTTTCCTATTCAATCAACATTTATATTAGTTAGGGTAGGTAGGTAGGTTTTCCCTTTGTATTCATATGGAACATTCTAGCTTGCATTTTTCTTATATCTTTGAAATTTAGTGTTATTTCAATCAAGGCATGAGTTGTTTCAAATTTCAAGGTGAGAAGGAAGAAAGATGATTTTTTGTGATGGATGACTCTGCTTACTGCTTCCAACTTTAAAAATTCATTCATAATCTCCACTATTATGAATTTGAGCATTTTTTCAACACAATATCCTTTGTATGGGAGCATTAATCCGCAAGAGTAAGTGGGTCCTCTAGCACCATTATTGGATAATTATTTGGTGGTTGTATGGATGAATGCATTAGTATAATTATGATGAATGGATAATTATTGGTAGTTGTATGGATGAATGCATGAGTGGAAAAATAATGATGATGATGTTAATGATAAATTTTAAATATGGTAATCGTGACACTCTTGATGGAAGGTACTTAACAAACTCCTAGTTGTGATACATCAACTAGGAGGCTAGAATGAATGGCCTTCACCTTTAAGCTAACATGAAATATGGTTGGTGAAGAGACCCTTTTTAGGTCTCTCCTTGGTGGATAAGGATAGGGGCCTTATGCAATCTTGCATAGGGGTAGGTTGCCTCATATTATCTTAGTAAAAAATTTCATAGATTAATTTTCAACAATTTATAAATAAGTCTAAGTGATCTTATTCTTCACAAACTAGATAAAAGTAAGATTTTGTAATATTAATTGATAAATATATCATCCCTAATAATCTATTCTAGTGGTGAGCTTGAGCTCTCCACAGAGGATTCACTAGGGGAGCAATATCATACCACATGGGTTCATATTGGGGGATATATTTTGAGGGGAAAATGACATTATATATTGGGGGATATATAGGGGGTAAAGGGTTTTAATATTGGCAAGTATAAAAAATGGAGCTCAAAGTTAACGAAAAAATATGAAGGGGTATACAAAATGTTAATGAAAAAATGGATACCTACAATATCTAGTGAAATTAGGGGTTTTTTAAATTGGGAAGGTGTATTGGGTTCGTATTGGTATGGGGTTAAATAATGTGATTTTCAAAGGTATTATCCAATATGTAGTCAAATTAAGGGTATTGTTTAATATGTCACAAACGCACGCAATATGTCACAGGTTCATTGAGTGAAGCCCCTGTGGAGCTCTCAACCCTTACATATGAGTGATAGGCTTCAAGGCCTCTTGATGAGGCTAACAATTTTTGCGTATAGTTATATCAGAGAGAAAGGATGAGGACGAAGACTTGAGGGAATTTGACTTAATAACCTTCTTAGCCCAATGAATCAACTTTGTGAACAACCTTTAAGTGGATTGATGTGTTACCTAGAATATATGTAAGGTTGAGGAAGTTGTAATGGATAAGTAATTAATACTAGTATGTTCTAAGGGAAACCAATGTACATTAGTATTATTCATGATTAAAATACATGAAGGATATGACCTATCAATTTCGATACAAGTTTTCTTCCTGTACGTGGGGCTTCCCTGTTATGGTTTGGGTGGTGATCATGTCAAGATTGGGGTCTCTACATTCTGCCAAAACTTGGCCTTAAAATCCATACAATATGACATTGCCAGCATTGAGAATTAGGCCATAATTTTTGGTATTTAACATGTCCTTTGGGATATGATTTTATAGCCTGGGGTTACCTTTCTTGAGTTTGTACGACATACCATAATTACGACCTTTTAAAAAAAATTAGGATGAAGGCCTTTATGGCCTTATATGTATTGTTCTGCCATGCCTTTTTTCTAGTTACATATATTAATATATGTATATTTCGGAGGGTCTAATGCAAACCTTATATTTAATTGAGAGCAAGCTCATAGCTAGACTTTATCTCTTACTGATAGAGAGTTCAAAACCTTGAATTTTCAGGTCTAAATTTATTGATTTTGTTAAACCATTTGAAAAAGGACATGTACAAGCCTTAGATATGGTGAAGTTAGGCTTGAAAGCCTTCCAATGAAGCCCCATATGCCCTAGAAAATTGAGTATTTAGGATTTTCCACCTAACTAATTAGCTTAATTTCATCCTCCCAATGCCTTTGTAAAGGGAATTATAATATGCTTGCACCCATTAGGAGAAAGCAACATGTGTTATGAGGAGGGTGGCATACCTCCACATTTAGCTATTTTATTTTGTTAAGGAAAATTGTGTTGCTGGGGAATATATTCCTTCCCTAGCAACATGTCATTTATAGTACATGATCTCCCATGCAATAAACCTTGAGAATAATCATATGCTAGTGAAATGAGTAGGTGGTTTTTGTTCTATTAGAAGAATAATTGCATCAGAGAGTGAGATGAGGAGGATGACTTGAGTTCCTCATTCATTGTTGTTGATTTCTTGAAAATAATATACCAAGGGGGAGTGTCATTCTTAGTTATGCATATATAAACACTTGGGTTTCTTAGGAGTTACACATAACCCATCAATCAATAAATGATTTCAAAATAGGTTTTGAACCTATCTACATGGCCATATAGGAACCTATTGTTGGGTATTGAGACATGACTTTCACTCTTCAGCATGGTTTAGGAGCAGGAAAAATGAACCCTGACGAAGTTGGGTGATGATACTACATATCCTATGAAAGAAGTGGGCCCCATTTCATTCTAGAGACCAATTGTTGAGTTGAACAATCTTTTCTTTAATCTTGGTTCAAAGAAAAATATCTTTTCAATTTCGTCTATGATATATTTTCAATATATAGTTGCATTTGAAGGACAAAAATGCACTATTAGTGATTGTGTTCTGGTAACTCCATGGACTTTTGCTAGAGGTATGCAGGATTGTGACCTTTACAAGGTGTTTGTTGATCTTATGCCACTTATATGTACAAACAAGAACTAGGTTATTCTCTGGTGTTATTTAGTGCAAAGAATTGTTTAACTGTTTGCAAGTTTTAGATTCTTACAAGGCTCAAGCTCAAAAGAGGAAAAGGAAAATTGGTGGAAGTAGAAAGGTCTCAATAAGAGTCAAAGAAAATGAGAGCAAGATTGCCACAATCTCCACCACCTAGTTCACCTCCTAAGGAAGCAGAATTTTTAGTAAGCATGCCTCATGAGGAAGGAGAAATCCATGAAGAAGTTGATCCCAAAGAGGAAGAAAGAGTGTTCAGGAAAGCATTTATTGACATGACTGATATGGTTAGAATCCTTTATCAATAAAAGAATGAGAGACTGGAAGGAGAAGGATCTAAACTTCACAAGGAAGGACAAGGATATTTAGGAGGTCACAATGATGAAGATAATTCAAAGAAGGGAAATGGAGGAAATGGAGGCAATGGAGAGCCATCATCCTCACCCTCATCGCCATCATCCTCACCCTCATCATCATCATCCTCTACTTCTTCTTTAGTACATTAGCTACACAAGTCAAAGAACACTGGTAAAAGTCATTTTTTAAAACTTGATGTTAACTTTGAATTGCCAATGTTTAATGTTGAAGTCAATGTAGAAAATCTTGATAATTGGATTAGGCAATTGGAGGTATATTTGAGAATCCAGAACCTTCAAGATGATGATACCAAAATTCAATTAGCTTCATTGAGAATGGAAGGTGCAACACTTGTTTGGTGGGAAGCTAAGAAAAAGGAGGAGATCAAGAAAAATGGTAAGATTATTCTATCATGGTCAGATTTCATTATTTCTATAAAACAAAAATTTTATATATTAGCTCATATACAGAAATCCATAATGAGCTAGCAGAACTTTAGGCAATTAAAGGGACAAAATGTGCAAGAATACACCCAAGGATTTAGGAGAAGAGCTCTC
This sequence comes from Pinus albicaulis, assembly GCA_034641835.2. NCBI lineage: Eukaryota > Viridiplantae > Streptophyta > Pinopsida > Pinales > Pinaceae > Pinus > Pinus albicaulis. Next base: position 736,887,460 of record CM076581.1, read on the forward strand.
TTATTAGGGGTAGATTTGCAGAGCCAAGACACTTTGCTCAAGTACATAGGAGGCTTACATAGCTACCTAAAACATACTATTCTCATGTTTAACCCCACCATTCTAGATGAAGTATGCATTTAGACCACACATCTAGAAGCTAGAGGGAAGAACATTTCTTAAGAGGGTAGGAAGAAACCTTTTAAGGGTAAAGCCAAAGAGAAGACCTCAAAAGGAAAAAAGCAAAAATAATGCATATGTTAAGAAAGAGGGAGAAAAATTGGTTTGTAAACATTGTTCAAAAGAATGCCATGATGAAACTCATTGTTGGAAATTACATCTTGAAATGAGGCCAAAGAAACCAAATAACAGAGGGAAACAGAAAATTGCTGCTACAACTCAACATGATTTAGGATCTGATTCAGGTGATGAATCTAAGATTACAACCGTGGGATTGAAGAACATGAAGGGAAAAGAAATTGAAACTAAACCTAGTACTAGTACATCAAACTGTCACATACATGCTCCAAATGAAGAAGAAAGAATAGAACCGTTTCATGTGAGGGTCATATCCAAACATACCAATATTGACACATTGTTTGATAGTGGGTCACAAGAAAACTTAATCTCTGAATACTTGGTCAAGAAAATTAACCTTGAGACCATACCACATCCAAAACCATATCCATTGGGTTGGATTTGTAAGGATGCAAATCTACAAGTTTTAAAGAAATGTATATTGTGGTTTGCAATCACGACAAATTTTGTTGACACAATTGAATTAGATATGGTTCCGCTTGACATCATTAGTATTGTATTAGGTAGTCCTTACTTTTATGAAAAGAAAGCGATCTTCTATCTCCATGAGAACAAGTATCATTTATTCAAAGATGGCAAGGAGTTCATTGTCAGAGCACATCTCAAGAAGACAAACATTGCTATGGTAAATGTTGGACAGGTAAAGAGGCTAGTAAATTCAAGTAAGAATTTTGCTCTTCTTATGATTAAGCCTAAAGATGATGTTAATCATGAATCATTTGAAGGATGTGATCCTAATTTGAAATCAGATTTATATGATGTAGTTAATGGACATCATGAGATGTTTTAGGAGCCAACATAATTGCCTCCAAAAAGAGAGATTCAACATGAGATTTAGTTGCAGCAAGATTGTCCTCTTCCAAACATCGATATGTATCGCATGTCGATAATGGAGAATGCTAAAATAAAGAGGCAAATCAAAGAGATGTTGGATAAAGGCATCATAAGGCCAAGAACCTCGTCATGTGGTTCACCCATAGTCTTGATACCAAATAAAGATGGGACTTGGTGCGTGTGTGTAGATTTCCGAGCTTTGAACAAGATTACGGTAAAGAATCGTTACCCACTCCCAAGAATAGATTATTTGCTTGATCATTTGAAAGAAGAAATTTTTTTCACTAAGTTAGACTTACGAATTGGATATCATCAACTAAGAATTGCAAAAAGTGATATATGGAAAACTGCATTCAAAACCAAACAAGGACTCTTTGAGTGGCTAGTTATGCCATTTAGTTTGTGTAATGCACCGGCAAATTTCATGTGTGTTATGGATAGTGGTTTGTGTCCTTTCCTTGATGAATTTTTTATTTTCTACTTAGATGACATTTTAATTTTCAGCAAAGCAAGAGAAGATCATGTCTTGCATGTGAATAGAGTGCTTGATATTTTGAAGAAAGAGAAATTGTTTCTGAAGATGTAAAAGTGTGAGTTTGGAAAGACTTCTTTGGTCTATTTGTGACATATTGTAGGAGGAGGAGAATTGAGGATTGATTCTTCTAAAGTGGAAGCCATTGTGAATTGGCCCCCACCCAAAACAGTTACCGAGGTAATAAGTTTCTTAGGTGGAACTCAATATTGGAGAAATTTTATTGCTAACTTTTCTTCCATCACATCTCATATGCATACAGTGACAAGTGTGAAGAAAGAATTCCAATGGGGAGGAAAAAAACCGGAAATATTTCGAATCTTTAAAAGACAAGATCAGTTCAACTCCAGTCCTTGCATTACTAAATTTGAGACAACCATTCGATATTCAAACCAATGCTAGTGATTATGCCATGGGGGTAGTTCTTTTGCAACATGGTAAGCCTATCGCTTTTCATTCTGAAAATTTTAATGGTGTTGTGGCTAACTATCCTACATATGACAAAGAAATGTATGTGTTGGTAAAAAGTGTCAAGAAGTGGAAACACTACTTGATGGGTAAAGAGACTATTGTGCATACCGATCACCAACCATTAGATTACTTGCAATCACAAACAAAATTGCAGCAATCAAGACATTTCAGGTGGATGGGATTTCTTCAAATTTTTCACTTGGTTATAAGTTACAAGAAAGGTATTTTCAATAAAGTTGCAGATATTCTTTCAAGACCAATCATTAGTGCTTCTACTTTACACAAAAATGATTCTGTTGTACGTGAGAGTTACATAGAACAATATGCACATGACATTGATTTTCAAGATGTGTATGTTAGTTTGAGTGAAGGCAATCAAGTTGAAGAAAAAAATTATCACATGCATAAAAATTTGCTGTTTCATTTGGGAAAGTTGTTTATTCCACAAGGAGAGATGCTAAGTGTCATGAGAGAACCTCATTGATCTCTTATTGTTGGACACTTTGGGGTAAGAAAAACAGTGGTGCATCTATAGAGGTATCGCTATTAGCCTCACATGATAGATAGTGTGTTGTGTTTTATAAGATGATGTTCTATGTGTGCAACATGTAAGCCTAGTAATAGGAAACTTGGGTTGTACATGCCACTACCGGTACCATCAAGGCCATGGGAGAGTGTCTCCATGGACTTTTTTGGAGGTCTACCTATGTCAATAAAACAAAATGATTATCCTTATGTAGTTGTGGATAGATTTAGTAAAATGTGTATACTTATGCCATGTAAGAAAACCATTACTACTGAACAAACTGTTGAACTTTATTTTCAACATGTTTGGGTTCATTTTGGATTGCCAACTTCTATTGTTAGTGATAGGGATTCCAGGTTCATTCGGAATTTTTTGTCAAATCTATGGAAGATGATGGACAGAAAGTTGAAAAAAAAATACCAATTTTCATCCACAAATAGATGGACAAACCGAGGTGGTGAACATAACCATTGTGCATATATTGAGAGGATATTGCAGCAAACATCCTAAGTTGTGGGATGAGAAATTGCATTACATTCAACACACTTACAACTGAGCAAAACACTATTCAACTCAAACATCACCTTTTGAAGTATGCTTTGGGTATTTTCCAAAATTTCCATTAGACTTCATCTTTGGGAAGGATGTTGCAATTGATGGCCATAGTGAAATTGATAAGGCTCGAAAGTTCATTGAGAAAATTTAGATTATACATCAACAAGTTCAAGAACAACTTGAGAAAAGTCAAAGAAAATACAAAGAGAGGCATGACAAACATCGGGTTGATCACAAGTTTCAAGAGGGAGATGAGGTATGTTTGCACATTAGCAAAGAAAGGATGCAAGGGGAAGGTAAAAATCTCAAACCCATTCGATATGGTCCATTCAAGATCATAAAGAAAGTTGGTAATAATGCATTCCAACTTGACTTGCCTTCTTATATGCAAATGTATTTAGTTGTTAATGTTGAAAACTTACGTTTTTATGAGCCACCTTTGATCGATGATCAAGGAAGTGATGTTCAACTACCTTCTATTGAAGATTTCTCGCCATAATTTGTGGATGAGCTCAAAGAAGATACAATTCTTGATAGAAGGGGCAAGAGCATCCAAGAGGGGAAGTGTTGACTACCTTCAAGTTGGGCTCAAAGGCACTAAACCAAGCAAGGAAAAATAGATGGAGGTTGGAAAGGTGAGGGAGCTATACCCTCATCTACTTAGTAGGTAATCAAGTATTTTGGGGTCCAAAAGCTTCCCAATGGGGAGGAGTGATCAGGAGTTCATAATTTTTTCTCAAAATAAAAAGTTACAGGATTGGGTTGAAACCAGGATGGTTGCATAGATCTCGTCTTCCTGATTTCGGTGTCGCAAATAGTTCGAAAAACTGATGTCATATGATGGAGATATCACGTTCTAATCGAAATGTCAAACAGGTAAATTTGCAATAGTTTAACCAAGTTTGACTGGGATGCACAGTCAGAAAAAGGGTGGATGTACAGTCAGCAAAAGGGAATATTTTGAGGAATATTCCTTTCCTCAAAACCAATTAGGGTATGAAAAGTGTCTATTCATTATTGGTCGAATGAGTGGTACGTTTTCGGAGGGCCAATCACAGGTGCCACGTGGCCAGCCCTGAGGCTTCCACGTGTCCTTGAAGCGGAGTGATAAAATTTTGTTGGAGGCCGCAGGAATCGACTCCCGGACCTCTGGCAGAACACGCGCACGTCTAACCACCCGAGCCACACGACGAGTCTTAACCATAAAGGGACGCTGGTTCTATTTAAGTTTCATTGCAGTGGAGTTTGGTGGTTGGGCATGGTCACATATAAACATTGCAATCGTAACGTTAACACCACCGATAAGCCTTCAATCCATATCCTCCGCTAGCAATTTCATGTTAAAATTATCACATGGCAACAACAACTGTAATATCCTCCGCGCGGTTAATGTTAACCCACAACAAACCGGAGTTCCGACCATTTGACCACGATTTATGCTTGGAGTTCCGCTAACCGTTGTGTTAGCCGTGGGGTTTGGGGTTGGCATGTGCCCACCCCAACCACAGACATTTATTGTTGCATTTTATCCCGACAGTGAAGTTGTCAGGTGTGCCTAAAGTGGCGGTAATTGCCTAATTTAACTCCGGATAAGTGGAGTCCTCCACTTTTAGTGGGGCTTTTCTAGGTGTAATAGGGAAAAAGAGTAGGAGACTCAATTTTCACCCATTCTGAGTGAATGAAGAGTCATTTTGGACTAATTTGAGAATTATGGAGCCATTGGTGCAGAGAAAATAGCCATTGGAGCACTATAACTACATGTATTTGCAAAATTTTGAGCATAATGAAAGATGGACATGCCATTGGGAGCTAGACCAGCAGATGTAGCCTAGGAGAGGTGAACTACTTCATCATGCCTGATTTGTAAATTTCATGTGGTGACTTATTTCTCTGTTTTATGCTGATGTTCAGTGTTATTTATGCTTGTTTTATGCTTCTAATTCACCTAAAATCATCTAAAATTCATGGACAAACACCTCAATCCTTAAGCAAACTAATGAACTGTTTATGCACCTGTTTATAAACTAAAAAGACACTTAGCACAACAAAACTAATACAGTCATTTCAGATAAATTGGCCCTCAGGAGGATTATGCAAAGCATGTATGAATAAATTCCATGAAGATAGGTTCAAAGCCTATTATGAAATAAATCCATGAAAGCCCACAAATGCATAAGCCATATGCCAGGATTTGGTGAAGTTAGTTCTCATTAATACTTCATCTCCATTTACTAAAAATAAATGTGTTTGGGAATCAAGCTAGAAAAAAGGTACTAGGAAGATACTGCTTCAAAGTTTGAAGTTACTTCAACATAATAAATTGGTATTTATTGTACTTCAATTCCTACAACAATTTATGAGTAATTGGACAACAAATTGTATTAGATTGGGTTGAATTAAAAAGCTTTGTTCCTTGGTGGCACTTTTGTTAGTGAAAACTATGCAGAAGTATGGATGTTTCCTTGTTTGTCGTGTACATTCCAATTCTTGATTTCTTTAGATACCACACAAACCACAATTTAAACCTTACATTTCTGGTTGGAAATCTTGCAATGTTGCATCATGTGTAGTATTTCTAGCTATAACCTTATGCTCTGGAGCCCTGCAATTTTTATGTCTCTAATGATATTCTTCAAATTTTCTTGTCCTTTGGTATATATGATTGAATTCACATAATGAGCATTCAATTCATATTCTAACAAATTTATGGTTGCTTATAGTTGTTATATATTATAACAAATGGAGTGTCACAAATTTATAGTTGTTTATATTTGCAGTGGATTGTCAATATAATTTATAGTTGTTTATCAAGCTTAAGAAAAAAACTAATCTTTTTTTTATTGATTATTAATTGAGGGATTTTTTATTTCTACTTGTTGCTCTTTCTCGAAGTTTTTGTGCTAACTAGTTTTAACTAATTGAGGATCAAATATTGGCAATATTATTGTAATATGTTAAATTATTGTTTGTATTGAATCAAGTATTTGTTGTAAAATATTAAACTATGTGTTATAACTTGGAAATTACAAGTATGGTAAATATGGGAAAGCTATTTGTGCTTTGCATGTAAATATGCAAAACATATCAAAACTACTCTTATATTATCTTTTCATTATAAAGATCATTGATGTTTTGAGTTTGAGTGATTGAAGATAGCCACAGGTGTTCCCTCTAATTGGAAGTTTGGTGTTGGAATCCAGTGTATTTTCCATTCAAAAATCATATAGCAACTGGAATTTGAAAGTTACATTCCAAAATAATCCGATTTGGGGGATTACTAGTGGCGATTGCTACATATTTTCAATGATGAAAAATTTCTCAAAATCACAGCTAATATATTATACCACAGACCAGGAACACAATGGGAAGGGAATTGTCTTTGCAATTTATCCACTTATACTGTAGTGATCCATAAATATAAGAAAAACATTAATAATTTGATATAGGCTAGTTGACTTATTCATATGTGATAATGGACCCAAATAGTAGTTCTTATCTGAAGAAATGCTTATCAGACTTAGGTATTCTTGACATCATTGACCTCCAGTCCTGGACTTATTCACCTAGTCTTCTACATTATCTAGTTATATACATGTATATAAGGATATGATATTATTATATCCTTTTAACTTCATTTCATTTTATTCTAGACTTAGATTTGGCATTTTCTAGGAGTTTTGTTTACACTCCCACATTGTATAAGTAATCTACAACTTGAGCTTTTTAACATAAAACTTAGTTGATATGATTGTGCCTAAGATTTTCTTGAAGGTTGAATACTAGATTTACTAAATTGTTATTCTCTTTGGTAACATTTTATTTTCTTTGTTTATACAGGCCATCTGACCATTATTACATAACTGAAGAAAACTTGTTCGAGTTTCTTGCTCTTATGGGGAAAAATGACATTGACAATATTGTTGATTTTGAGGTATATATCGTATAAATCCTTTATAGTCTTCTTTATTTTATATTCTAGTGTTAAACTTTCATGTCTTATACTCTGCATTGTATCTTCTTTCATTTTCAGAAAATGAACTCAATATTGATGGTAAGAAGCAGGAATTGAAGAAAGAGGAGAACAATAACACTGTAGTGAAAAAATTAAAGAGAGATAAAATAATTAGTCTAGTGGTACCTGTTGAGACAATATACCGCATAAGACACACACAAAGAATGATGGTCAAGTATTCAGAGTTGATGAATTCACCTGCAATGCCTTGGGAACACAATGATAATGTTTTGAAGTGATGAAATAATATTTCATGTTGAAACTGGACTCCAACCAATATTAAGTTGGAAACTCATATTGTAATACTTGACATTTTAAATAATATAATTTTTGTGGTTGAAATGATTTATAGTTGCGCTTGATATGATTTAGTATTGTAATTAACATTTGTAACTTTGTGTTTTCATATTAGATGAACATGTACATTGTATGACATTTTTTTTAATTTAGTTGCAAAATCATACTAATTAATTTATATTTATTAATAATGAACACATAAAATCAATCTAAAACTACTAAATTAGTAGTTTGTGTTGATTAATGATGAACACAAATAAAATGAATATACGACTAAATTAGTTTCTTATAATGGTTAATGAAAGTAAATGAAATGAATATAAACTACTCAGAAGTAGTCATTTATATAATGAATATGAAACTACCAAAAAAAGATAAATGACTACTGCAAATAATAAAATTGTGGTTACAAATTATGACTAAATTTTGCATATATACGACTACTAGTAGCTAATTCACAGTATCTTATAACACGACCAAAATTTAGTCATATTTTTTTTGTCATTAATTGGTTTCAAATGATGACTGAAATTCTCATATATATGACTATTAGTAGCTAATTTACAGTATCTTATAACATAACCAACATTTTGGTCATATTTCTTTAGTCATTAATTAGTTTTCTTGGGTGATGATTTAGTAATATATTTTTGTTGTATATTTGGTCATTAATTGTGGCAATTAATAACTAAATCAATGACTGAATTAATGACCAAATTTATGAGTAAATATACTACTAGATAATAAAAATGAGACAGCTAATTAATGACTAAAAGTTGGTTGCGTTATAAGATAATGTAAAATAGCTACTATTGGTCACCGACCGAAAAATAATCATTTATAGGAAAATTTTAGTCTGTTTAGTAACTAATTAGTCATTTTGTACTAGTGAAAAGTACAACAAATATATATATATATATAAGCTCTTGTAGTGATCTAGGTGGATATTGGTAGCCACCCGCCTATTCCACTTGGACCCCCAACATTGTTTCTTTCAATTTCCTTAATTGTAGCATAATTTACTATTTTTGGCAGTTTTTTGGGTCCTGAACTTTCTGAGCAGTTTTGAGGCCCTAAATGACGTTTTTTTGGAAAACAGGAAAAAGTGAAGAATACAATTGGGGTTTGCAGTTGAAAGTTATAGTCCTTAGATATATCTTTCTAGAAAGGTATCGTACGTATCAAAAAAATATCACATGCCAAAGTTATGACCCCGGGAAGTTGGTGCGGAAACTAACCCAAACAAGGCCCATAGACTTTTGGCACTTCATCTCCTAGGGTTAGTTTTTTGGATGTTTGGGATTTTCCCTTGTTTCTCAATAATAAAAAGGTCTACGAGCCTCATTGTAACATAGTTTAGAGACATGTGACAGCCACGTCTCTTCTTAGAGATAATCTACCATCACCAGAACTAGTTTATTTCCATTTTTCTTATAAATAGTTTTCAGTATCTTGTTATTAATGAATTGAAGTTTAGTTTTTGTTGTAGCTCTGTGTTTTTGTTTAAATATGTATTTCATTTTGTTCCTGCATAAATATGGATAGCATAGATAACCTCAAAATAAATAAATTTGAATCCAACTTATTTGTAGTTTACATCTTGAAATGTTTTAAAATAGAATAAAACTTATTTCAATCATTTTTGAGTTTTTTAATTGAACTTTAAGATAAGAAATTGATTGAACTACTTGGATAGCTAAGTAAATTTAGGAAAGTTCATAACATTATATAAAATTATATAAATGTTATCATGTATTGTTTTTTGACCTATATTAAATTCCAATACGATTGACTTATATCTTGTTATGACTAAGCTCTTGTAGATAATCTCAAAAGAAATAATATAAATAAAACTTATTTTTTGTTTACAAGACATGCTTTAAAATTGAATAAAACTTATTTCAATCCTTCTTTTTTTTAATTGAACCTTGAGATAAGGAATTGATTGAAAAACTTAAAAGAGTTCACCATGCAATGGGATATGGGTGGGTTGCAAAAAATTCCATATACAGATTTTTATTATAATATGGATGACTTTAGAATTCAAATAATTTATTTTTAAAATCATTATAATAACATACATGTTTATTTCACTAAAATTCATTTTCTACAAGCGAATAAGAATAATATCTGTAATTCTTTCCATGCTCAATGTTAAATTGATACATGATATATTTTAGTTCATTTTAAGTATCAAAGTGACTTGCATCATAGTAATATTGTACTTATAATATCATGTTATGACTAAGCTCTTCTAGATGACCTCAAAAGAAATAAAATTGAATTTTTTTGTTTTGTTTTGTTTACAATACATCTTTTTAAATTGAATAAAATATATTTCAATCCTATTTATGTTTTTCAAGTGAACCTTGAGATAATGAATTGATTGAAATGCTTAAAAGAGTTGGCCATATAATGGTATATGGGTGCGTCACAAAATTTTCCATATATAGATTTTTTGAATTATAATATAGATGACTTTAGAATTCAAATAATTTATTTTTAAAATCATTGTAATAACATACATGTTTATTACACTAAAATATGCTTTCTACAAGCCAATATGAAACATATTTGTAATTCTTTCCATGCTCAATATTAAATTTATACATGATACATTTTAGTTCATTTTAAGTATCAAAGTGGCTTGCATCATAGTAAAATTGTACTTATATCATGTTATGACTAAATTCTTGTAGATGACCTCAAAATAAAAAAAATTGAATAAAACTTAAGTCAATTTCATTTGTGTTTTTTAATTGAACCTTGAGATAGCCAATTAAATTTAAGAAATTTTATAAAATTATATATATATATATATATATATATATATATATATATATATATATATATATATATATATATATATATATATATATATATAAACATATATCATTAATTATTTTTTGGTATATTAAATTCCAATACATATATGACTTAAATACCATGTTATGACTAAGCTATTGTAGATGAACTCAAAAGAAATAAAATTGAATAAAACTTATTTGTTGTTTACTAGACATCTTTTAAAATTGAATTTAGAACTTATTTCAATCCTATAATTTGTGTTTTCTAATTCAACCATGATATATTTTAGTTCATTTTAAGTATCAAAGTGACTTGCATCATAGTAAGATTGTACTTATTTTCTTAGTCTATGAAACTAGAAATCAAAATTGTTATATTTTTAAATAAAATTTATACTATATAGAAAATTTTTAAACTAGCGAAATAATTAACAAATCCATAAACTGAAATTTAATGAACATTCATAAACAAGATTAATAAACATCCATAAATTGAAATAATGAATGTATCAATAATCTGTCCATATGAAAATATATACAGATTACATTACATAAACATCCATAAACCAAAATAATAAGCATCCATAAACTAAAATAATATTCATGTACATCCATAAATTGTCCATGTATGAAAATATACAAAGTACGTATCACATGTGAATGCGCCCTATGAAATGGGTTAGGAAATATACAAACTATCCACTCTAAGTACCACCAGAACTCCTATGTCAGTTTCATTGCACAAAGTAATAGTCCATAATATGGGATTGCAATATAACGCATTCAAATTCAAATTAATTAGATCATTATTTGTACAAAATAAAAAATATGGAAATAAATCATTTTGAACCACATTTAACTCCATATATGAATCTACTAACCTCACTTGAGCCCAAATGCAAGTCAAGTAGGATGGGGGTCTGATCAATTTGGGTTTGGTGCTCCCTTGCCCATGGCTCAAAGACTAGGGTATGCGATGGACCTGCATCGTCAATGCATATATACCATAAATCTCACTCATACATCCACATAATTGCAACATCGATAACACTCTGCATATGGGCTTGTGTACACAATGGAAAAGACAAATTATAATTAATATACGAATTAATTAACATGCATGTAACTTAAAAAAGAAAAAGTTGAAATCTTAGGAATAAAAAAGTTTACCTCAACAGTTTGTCCATGTGGTTGTACATAGTGACTCTCCTCCACATGAGTGTTATGAGGTGGAAATGGAGGAGAATCCATGGAAACATTCGCTGGTTGAGGATGCTCTGGCTTATCAACTTCCACCTTGGATGAACTCAAAATATCATCCATTTAGTTGGTTTGTTTCTACATGTTATCATGAACTTATTAATATAAATGCAATATAATACGAAATAAATTAATATAATTAATGTATAATTTGATGAAATATTAATTTTTTTTGTATATATGTACCTAGTCTGTGTCACATGAGTCGTGCACCCTCCAACAATCATGAATGACATCACAATACATACATGCATATGAAAAAAGCTGTTCAACGGGTAAAATCACGAGATATGAATCATCATTTAATGGAACTGGCGGGTCACAAGGAAACGATGGCGGTTTTCTCATCTCCCCATGCATTGAAACATGCACACTCGCCAATTTCGTCCACATGTTATCTGCAATGGTAACCTTGGTATCAATGACGAGTTACGACGACTCCTCTAGCTCTATCAGAAATACCACGCTTCGAGACAGTAGCGACAACAATCTCAGAGGTGGTGGTACATGCCCAAGGTCCCTATAAGCCCTGTCGCAATTATAGGTACGTCCTAAGCCGAGTCCATAAAACTCAGATCTGGTGATGGTGTATTCTGGCCTCATATATAGCATGAAATTCACATATATATGCTTTGCAAAGTAAATGAGGACATGGTCATGGTGGGGGAATTTTCCCCAAGATCCAATGTTGATCATAAACAAAATGGGTTGCATTAAAATTATTAAAATATATGAGTGGAATCAAACCTCAATGTCTAGCACAATGCTCCAGAGGGATGTCGAACAACTCCCCATGAACATCAATGTCCTTGGTGGCATCTTTCACCACCTCCCAAGTATGTGGGACTCTAACCTCCAACCTCATAATCCTATGTATGCAATGTAAGAGGCGGCTCTGTGGGCTCGTCCTTTGGTATGCCTTGATCAACCTATCGATGCTCTCTAGCATCAAAGACAAACTATGCCTAGTAGGCGAACTAGAAGATATTTTACCCAAATCTCATGTTATCCATGTATGTCGGGCCCTTACATCCTCTAGTATGGTATTGGTTGTAGCATCAACCCATGGAGGGATCAATGTTGCACTGAAATCCTCAGCTTTTCCTTGCTGAGGGTTTGTAAATCATAAACATAATTTAACATATATATAACAAACTAGAATCATAATAAAATATACATTAAATTCAAACACATTAGTTGAAGATGATTTAAAAATTAAAGTTAATTTCAAGACATAAACACATAAATTTTAAAGAGGATTTAAAAATTCAAGAGGTGTACCTACAACTAGTGAACAAGGTCCACTATATGTAACACAATCATCCACAAAGACAAAAACACTTCCTCTGACACTTCGAATGGTGTTGGAGCCAGGATCTATGAGTGGAACACACACTCTAGTTGGGCTACATGATATATCACAAGCCTGGCCATGTATAAAAGATCCCCCCACACTTTGACGACCTGCGGTTGGGGGGCGTATAGGAGATGCCTCTGCATATTACATTTAATATATATAAACTAATCCAAGAAATAAATGTTGACTTAAAAAGAATTTTGGCAATAAAACTTATTTCTAAACTCAAGTAGAATAATCTAGAGTGAAGTCGTAAACGTTAGAGCCTCTTTTTTGATAATTTATCAACCAAAGTATTGAGTTCCATGTAAACACGATAAAAAGAGGTGATCAAATCCATCTTCATACATTTTCCCGTTTCTAAATAATGCATTTTATTCATAAAGCATAAATATGTAAATATATGTAAAAAATTAAAATAAACCTATTTGCAAAACTAAAAAAAAATCATGCCAACCAAACACTCCATAAGACAAGTTCTTATAATGTTTGACTTTGACACATGACATGTACTAGGTGCAAGCACATGAAGACAATGTTTCGATACAACATACTACATAATGAAACAATATGGTACAAATTAGAAAAGAGTCAAAATGCTTTTATTCACTTTAAATGCAATTTTTAACATGGATTTGATATATGTACCAATGATGCATTATATATATCTATATAATATAACTAGATATAGCTCTAGATTACAATTTTTGTTTTGGAATTGTTTCTCCAAGTTTCTTATTAGTGTCCACCATAATTACTTATAGTTCATGATTAGTTATTCTAACCTACTCAATGATTATTTTAACAATTATTTTTATGTAGGATCAAATTAAATAAAATTTATTGTTAATATATGAAATGCATGTTACAAAATCATTACTCTTTGCATTATTGAAACTTGAACACACACACAGAGATATATGTATATATATATATATATATATATATATAGCTTTAAATTACATTTTTTTTCTTTGGAGTTGTTACTCCAAGTGTCTTATTAGTGTCCAACATAATTACTTATAGTTCATGATTATTTATCATAACCTACTCCATGATTGTTTTGATGTAGGATCGAATTAAATAAAATCTATTCTTAATAAAAGAAGTGTAAGTTACAAAATCATTACTCAAATAATAAGTTTAGTAAGGGTGGGAACTAGGAAATATAGTTGTCATATCATTAAACTAAAATAATTCTACAAATATGAGTGGTGGAAATTTTAAAGAAAATCACAGTTTATAGATAAACTCAAGCCATAGAATTCTGTTGAGCATCACCCATCTTATCTTATTATGAAGAGCATATTATGTTAAATAGTAATAGAACTATGTCAAATGTTATATATAGTTATGTGATGTTATAATTGTAGATAAATATATATAGTTATGTTACATATAATTATATAGTTATATTATACATGATAACTTTATGTTGTGTGTGTGTGTGGACTATATAATTATATATGTAGTTATAGTTGTATTTAGTTATGTGTGATATATATATATATATATATATATATATATATATATATATATATATATATATATATATATATATATATATATATATATATATATATATATATATATATATATATATATATTAAACAACGATTTTTTTTATTTTTTTTTGGACTTTTAATTTAGTTAATATTTCATTTAAGTATAATTAAATTATTAAAACAAATTACTATATTTATTATTAAAAAAAATATTTAAAATGTAAATTAATTTTAATTTTAGAAAAATAAAAAAAGATTCTAATGTGATAAAAAGTGTTTCACTGTAAGCAACCATTTTCATCATGTCAATTCAAGCTTCTAATTTATTTATTTATTGGTTATGGTTCGGTTGTTTTCTTTTTTGAAGTTTTTTTGAGATATTTTTGGTCAAATTTGTTCGAAATTTAAAATGCATTTTAAAGAACAAAATTATTATTATTATTATTTTTTGGAAAATTTATTTCTCTAAATTCCTAAGAAAAAACTTTAAAACCTAAAATAATTAGAAAATAAAGTTTTTACCATTCAAAATCAGAATTTAAAATATATATATATATATATATTGAAAAACTTGTATAATGAAATGAAAAAAAAAAAAAACTAAATTATAGTTTTTTTTTTGTGGTTTCTAAGAGTTTTCTTGGTGGGTTTTTGTGACTTTCAAGGTGGTTTTCATAGTGATTTTCATAGCTGTTTTTTGTGGTTTTTGTATGATGGGTCTTTATTTCAAATTAATTTATTTTATTTTGAAAGAAAATTTAAATAAAAGAGACCAAAAAGATATAAAAACTACATGGCTTGAACTTCTTGGTTGTTGGCGAGGTCGTTGGGCAGCTAGATCGAGCTCCTCCATCTTGGTCGAATTTTAAATCCCTCGGTCGAGCTCCTTACTCCTCACAATCTGCACAAAAAAAGGATTACGTATACTGTGACCGGGTTTTTAATAGGAATTAACAACTTGATCGAGCCCCTGTAACTGAGATTAAATAGGAAATCAATCGATCCTTTTTTTACATAATCATGCCATCCCTTTGCAAAAAAGTGTAACCCAACTCCATATATATATATATATATATATATATATATATATATATATATATATATATATATATATATATATATATATATATATATATATATATATATATATATATATATATATATATATATATATATATATATATATATATATATATATATATATATATATATATATATATATATATATATATATATATATATATATATATATATATATATATGTCATGCCCTCCCTTTGCGAAAAAGTGTAACCCATCTCCATATATATATATATATAATGAAAAACATAACCCACCAATCCATTTACCATGGAATAGAATAGAATCGTAGTTCCTTCACTAAAACTAAAAAACCATGGCCAAAACCACCATGTGCCACTAAAGCCTTTAAAGGAAGTTTTTATGTGTTGAAAACCACAAAAAAATGGACACAAAAAACCACCCATTTTTTTAAGGGGTTCTACCCTCGAACTCCCGTGCAGTGGGGCTTTTCCCCCCTTGTGAACCCCCTTTCCATGCCTAAAGCAACATAAAATGCATTGAGATAATAATGCAAAGACTATAACACATAACCAACATTGTCTTTCTACAATGAACCTACATATGTGCTCTCTTTCAACATGCAAGCCCTATAGCCATAACTACTACAAATAGTGGATTCATAAAATACCTTTCATGTTACTAAAATAGGGAATGTTAGTTTTGTGAGCTCATAAACACAAAGAATGTGCAATTCACAATGTCATGTGAACCTTGACATTCTAGCTCCTAAAAGGTAGGATAATTGCTCAAAATAAAAATTCCTTATAATCTAATAAAAGTGAACCATATTATATGTTCAACCATTCTAAAACCATAGATGTACCTGTGAATGCACTTGTGTGCTAAAATCAAGAGGGTATTTAACCTCTAGGTGTGCATGGAACTTGGGGGTTAACATGCATCTAGGGAAAAAAAGAACAATTTTATATTTTTAAGGGCAGGGCCTCATTTACACAGACCCATGTAGTATGTGGAGATGAAATGTCAAGAAAAATTCTAACTTATAAGTAACATTATTTGCATTTCCTCACTATAATTCACCACTTCAACTTATGAAATAAGAATTTATCATGAAGAGTGGAGCTACCATTAACAAATTAATGAAGAATAATTAGCAATGTTTCGTTAAAATATTGGTAATTCTCGAGAAACAAAATTCAAATAAAAGCATAGCCATCCAATTCAATTTATCTTGGTTGAAATCATTGTTTCATCAATGGTGAAAAAAATCTTGTTACCCTTTGAATTATTATTGATAGAATGATGAGAAAAATAATAACCTTATGCTTTCTTCTCAAAATATTTCAAAGGATAGCCATAATGTTGTATGTCCATGAAAAATTCCTCAATAAAAACGGAAATATGTTCCTACATTATAGTAATAAGCAAAAAGAAAATATAGTACAGACAACCAAGGTATTTGATTTTGTGGAATATGATGATCTTACTAAGTATGTTGTGAGTATAGAGAGATGTGACCCAATTCATGATTGGATGGAATCATTCCTCAAAAGGAGAACATGTTCACTTAATTCCATATTGTATCATTGATCTTCAAAGATATTAGGTTTGAATATCTTCCAAAGAAAAGCTATTACAATACCAACATATCTTCACATCACTCACAATATCTCTATTTTTTTTCACCATCAAACACAAGGGAAGAGAAACCCTAGATAAAATGATTGAATGGCTACACTAGGTATTTGATTATACCTAATCCTTGATGTTTTTTGTCAAGTTATGGTAAAGTAGTTAGAGTCAATTTTTCCTCCTTTTTCCTTCTTGATATCATTTTTCATTTTTTCTCATAAATTTCATAGTGTTACTTTTATTATTTCTTTACATAATTTCCAACCTAAGTTAGTCTTCAATTAGTGTTTTTTTAATTTTTATCTAAATAAGTAGTTCTATGCATGCATGAGTAGTAATGGGTCATATATTTCCCTTGTTTTGTTACAAAGTATTTGTTTTAGGTTAGGTAACCAAATATGATATAATTATACACCCAAGTCAAGCACTAAGGATGTCACTATCCCTTTCATATTATTGAGTTATGTTGTCATATAATCTCTTCATATTCATTGAGTCAAGCCTTGTTGGTCAACACCTCATCCAAAGACACAAGGATGGGAAACCATATTGCTTTATATTTCTTGGCTTCATGCTAGTTGAAGTGACTACATCATTGTGTTACTTTTAAAAGGACTCCCCTCATCAACTCTAACATGTTTTCTAAGGCTTGATCTAGAAGCATAGTGCCTTGATAGTTGGTAGTCTCATTGGTGGCCATATCATAATTCATGGGATCTCTCATCAATAGGTCCTAGTTTAATGAACCATGTTAGTGTTTGAATTAAAAACATGTTTTACACTAATAGTAATATGCTCATGCCTTAGACCCCATTGGCCTCATTGACATGTTTCCTTGAATCTAGAAAATACTTCCATCATTAGCATCTAATTAGATGGTTTCTCCTAACATGTTGACATCAATTCATTTTTCCACTTGGGAATTCATATAGTTAAGATGGATTGCATATTTTTAGCTATATATTTGCATGTGGGCCTTTATCATTATTCTAGAAAATCTATAAAGAAATTGCATGCCATACTCCATTTCCCAATTCATAGGTGATATCAATATACAAGGCTAGAGTTTTAGAGATGAAATTTTAAGAGTGGAAATGTTTAAAATGAAAAGATTATGAGGTTCTCAACATCCCACAAAGGGATTTTTACCCCTTGAGTTACCATTATTAAACCAAAATTGCATGCCCAATTATACTATTAAGTGTATTCATAAGGACATCTAGGGTTTCAAATGGTTCAACACCTTATGTGATTTTGGCTTTATCGAATTTTGAGGACTTGCTAATTTTAGCAATACTCGTACTTTTTAGGTGCTAAAATTTTGGGGTGTGCATGACAAAGTGAGTTTCACATTATTAATGTTCAACTTTGGTTTACTATAAATCATTAGGCTAAGTCATTCAAGTGAGGACACATGGTATGAGGGGAAATGGTTGGCCCAGGTATCACCTTTCGAGGACTCGAGCAAGAGGTTATCTTCTTAATTCTATGTGGTGATCCTATGATTCAATTGAGGCCTATTTTGTGACATGCAAGGTAATTTTCAGAAGTTATGGCTGCAAGGCTTATGGATCCAAAAAAATCACATATATAGGTTCCTTACAAGAAGAAGAGTCTAATGAGATTACTTTTAGTGACATGTGGGTAGTTTCTATTTTTAGAAATCTCTATTTTAGACATGCTATTTATAATATGTGTTACCATAGCAGTCTCTTCATATTCTAGGAATCCTATTTTTAGGTAATGACTTCCTATTTTTGGCATGTCTATTTTGAGTAGTTCTATACTTAGGAGAAAATAAGTCAGTGCCATAGTTCCAATGTATAGTGTTGGATTTTTTTTTTTTCAAGTTTCAATATGTAAAGAGGATGGGTGGCTTCATCACTACCAAGTGGAAATATCATCATATGAGGACATGTGGTAGCGAAGTCTAAGCATATTAGATCACTCATGAGGAAAGGTCCACTTATGATGTAGCAGTGATGACATCATCCAAATAGTGCAACTTTCTCTTCTAATTAATCTAGTTATCAATGGAGATTCTAGTTGACTTTAATGACATGCATGTGTTCATGTTTATTTTCTAGGAATTATAAATCATGAAAAAGGAAAGTCGCATGCATGAGGAGTTTTTTGGCCTTCAAAATTCTTTCTTGCATGTGTATATTGCTAACTTTATCAAGCCCCAAAATTAGAGAGTGTGTCTTGCTTATCCATGCAAGTAATATGACACTCCATCTCTTGACATGTTTTCTCACCAATTCACCCTCCTAGTTTACACTAGAACATGTCCCCTAAATTCCTCATTAAAATGTCTCACATGTGGTTTATTCACATATTTTTATTTTCCAAGTAGTTCGGTAACCTCATCTTCTTGTTTTACCATGCATGCCACCTTTTTAAAGGGAGAATTCAAGGTGAGGACTAAGGTTATGCAAGTTACTTGTAATCATTACTCATAAAAAACATATTAGTGGAGGAGTGCTGCTCAAATGTGGTAGTTATAGCATACCACTAGATTATTATTAGAAAAAAACATATGCATTAAGGACAAAGCACTTTAATAAACATTTTTCCATTTTTTTGTTTATTAAATAACACATGCATACAATTGTCCTAATATTGGCAGAGTGACTTGGATCCTTAACTTATACATGCTTATTAATTATTTAAAGTGAATGAAATAATGTTCTTGGGAGGAGTGCACCTTATAAAGTCTATTATTAGCCTATTTTTTGTACATGTTGATAATTATAAGACAAGAAAACAATGAATGGGTACACTCCACATGACAATATTTTGGGTATATCTTGTGCTTCCATCATATAAGTGATTTATCTTGGGTTGAGCACTTCATCTAGAACTCATTGTTGGGGTTTTTACTTGAAGTAAAATAGGATAATCATCTTGGTAAATGGTGGTTCCTTAAATTATTAACTAGCACATATAAAGGGATTTACCATGCCATGAAAAGACTTAGTCACAATTCAATCTACTCTTCTCTCTTTGTCTTAGGGAACACCTCTCTAATTTTGTATACAATAAAGGAGCACTATTACAAACCATTTTAACAATATTGGTTTCTTTTTCATATGTTCCAGGAGCTCTACATCATCATTTTTGTTCATCCACTCAAGAACATAATAATGATTCCACTACCATATGCCAAATATCAACAAGGTTACAGTGCTTAGTGCATTATGCATGATGTTAACTTCTTCATATTCATTAATATATAAAATAGATTCAACTATGCCTTTTTCTGCCACTTTGAGTTCATGACATTTTTCTTTAATGTTTAATAATCCTATAAGGATTTTTCATTTTGATGCATTTGTTTTGAATTTTCCTTTCACCTAAGGAACATATTATTCCCATTATTTTATCTTCTTAATGCAAAAATTCTAATTAGGAAACTAATTTCAATTTTATGAAATTTTATTTATAGTTTCTTTTCTTGTTCTCAAGTGCTTTCTAGGCAGTTGAGGGTAGCATAGTGCACTGATTTCTTTCAACTTTATACAAAAATTTTTACATAGAAAATATAACACAAAAAAATCTTAGGGATGCTCCCTTACAGTTGAACAAGCATGATGGGCCTCCAAATTAGATACAAATTAAGGTCCATTTAACATTTCTTAGGCAAATAAGGGCTATATTAAATTTTTCCTTCTACACTTAATAATGTTGTTTTAGCTTTAATATGTTCTTAAGAAAGTTTAGAGATAATTTCATATTATGTGCCTAATATTATTTATTTTTGCAGAATATTGAAAGAATATTGAGTAAATTATGAATGAGATAATATAGATATTTTCTCCCTATGACAGGATGGATCAAGATTAGATAATAAATGAAAAATAAATCATGAAATTATTGACAAATTATGGAACTCCACTGATTGAGAAAATCTAGGAATGTGTTCCCTGTCATATAATCAAGATTCCTAGTGTTGGGAACTAGATCCACTTTTTGAGGGATTTTGGAAGGGAAAAATGCCTCCTTTCATGGAGAATTCTTTCCAATATATTTTTATAAGTACCAATTCAAATTTTCCTCCAGGGGCATGTATTTCTTAGTCTTCTTTTAAACAAAACTTGTTATTTAGCAGCTCCACTTTCATTTCTAGCACGGATGTACTTGGATTGATTCAAATTAATTAACGAAGGTTGGTGTCATTTTTAGCTTCTAAAGATTGAATTCCCTCATAATACCTTGAGTATCGTTGGTATTGTCCTCCCCAGGAGCCTCATATCCCTCTTGTACAAATTTTTTATTTATTTAAATGTCTTTTTCACGTGCATCTCTTATTTTTGCATTTACTATTCATGTTTCTTTTATTGTAGGTCATATTGGATAAATGATTGAGGTGAGTTGTTTTTCAGGTTATTTATACAGTCACAAGCATGATTCATCATTATAAAAACTTTGAAAAGTCATATTCATCATTGAACTACTTGGATTGGTTTACTAGTTCACAACTCTAGAATTTATGGAAGTCTCTGTAGAAAAATAGTAGTAATTTTCTGCTATTATTTAGCACATGTTAACGAGGATATTGTGAATTGATTCCACTTGTATTAAGTCCTAAAAAAATTCAAGTTAATAACAAAATTTACCCCATAGCATTCTTTTGTAGCCGCTACAACACCACCCAAAATTTTGGGTATATTTAAAATTTCGGGTTCCCCCTCTGCTCGCTTAGGCGTCGAAGTCTTTCACCCGACCTGCAATCAACTACATCCCAGCGACCTATCCCCAACCCCTCATGAGTTGTCTCGCCTTCATGATCAGATGTCGTTGTTGCAATCACGCCATATGTGGGAAGGATCATCTAGCGTACGCTCGAACATTCTTACCGCAGTCGCGCCATATGTAATGAGATCGCCGTACATACGTTTGAATGGAAACATTTTGTGTATTAATGAATAAAAGCCTTCCTGATGTAGGTCATTAAGCATGTTGTTCGAATACTTCTCTTAAAATTGTTAGTTTCATATGTTTTATCTATGGTCACCATTATCAAAGAATAATTATGATGTCGTAATGTTCCACGCAGGTCGACCCCACGGGTGAAAAAATCCTCAGTCGTGTCACAACATCAAGGGTAATAAATTGGGCACAACGACGAGGCCAAAGTTGCGGAACAGGGGAGGAGGAGGAGCAAGCGACCAGTACTGTTAAAAGGAGGATGGTGTGATACATGTTGATCAAAGAACCTTCTATGTTACTAATGCAAGAGCTTTCTTCACTAGTGCGCACCAGATGCTTAAAAACGCTCAGTTTGGAAATGTTTAGATTCTGCACCATATCATCTAAATGTCGATGGGTGCACGCAAAGCAACATATTTCGCCACTTCGATGAATCTAGCCTGAAGTATAGCCCGATGAACAAAGCCGACTCAGAATATCTCCCTA
This sequence comes from Pinus albicaulis, assembly GCA_034641835.2. Classification (NCBI taxonomy): domain Eukaryota; kingdom Viridiplantae; phylum Streptophyta; class Pinopsida; order Pinales; family Pinaceae; genus Pinus; species Pinus albicaulis. Next base: position 736,910,006 of record CM076581.1, read on the forward strand.
GAGAACGACAATCTCATATGGGTGTGGGAGTACATGTGGAGGAACAAAAGGGCCTTAAAACCCTAGTCTCCTTGCTCCTACATGCCCATAAAGATTGTCTATACGAAACTATTAGAGTTGGGGAATTTCAAATTGAACCTAGAAGGTTATGTTTAATGCATACACTTTTGGTAGCCCATGCAGATTGATGCATATGCAAAGAAAGTCTCTAGAGCCACATGATAGAAGGTGTCAACATTAAAAGCGGCCATCATGTGGTTTGAGTAGCAAATTTCAACTCTCGACCTTTCAAAACAAAAAAAAAGGCATTCATGTTATGAGATGGTGGCCATGGTATAAAAGATTGTTATCTAGTTGCGCTAGCAATCGGAGGAAAAGAAAATGTCATGTTGTATAGGAAAACTAAGGTGCAAAAGGATAGAAACATATGGTTTTAATACCATATGAGATGCACGGATCATAGGTCATATAAAGACACATTTTGAACCATGTTAAAACGTGTTGAGCGAATACATAATGTTCAAGGTTTAGTTTTAAAACATGGAGCGGGCACAAAGGTTCAACGGTTGACTTTTCAACCTTGGTAAAATGGAGTGAATATGTTATATAGTGATCAAAATTTATATTTATAACATGGGACGGAGGGTATGACCAACCCATAGAAGCATGTCGTAATAACTATATGGGCGCAAATGTTCGATGGCAAGCGTTCTACCAATGGTAAATGTCCGGAGCGGACGTATATATACATATAGGTCAAACCTCGCCATTAAAATATGGAGGGTATATATATATGATGACAGGAGTTTAAATTGATGCGTTGCAAATTAGTGCTTGAAGCTTGTATACAGCGGTCAAACTCTGTGATTAAAATGCTACAAATAGGCGTCGAGCAATAAAGCATTGTGAGCGGATATATAACAAGTGGTCAACAGTTACGTTTACACGTGGAGCTAGACCTCATAACGGGTCCTCGATGGCAACGTGATATTAACTATTGTGCTGATATAATCCAGCTGTAGAGATGATCGGAAATCTACGTGCCATTCTTTTCCCATGCAGACATGTTCTGGTTTACAACGAGTAACATCCTTTGATGCATTGCATTTAATATTGATCCTTCGATTCTGGATAAAGCGGTATTCGCCAAGGAGCAGTCCGATGATGTGCATCAGCGGCAATCATTTATTACAAAAAATATATCTTAATCATGCATCGATTCAACGCCAATATCAATCTTAAAGAGCTGGAGTATGGTAGCTGAGTCCGAATCCATTCCAGCACATCTCCATTTGAAACAACGGCTAAATAGTTTCCATCCGACTCCATATATCTCGGACGAAGAGACATGCACTCCAATCAACAACAAAAATCAGTGATTATGAGCAGGCACACGTATATCATCGACCTCCCATTTCAAATACTCTTCGAAGATATCCCAGCTTAGTCGCCGAGTAGCGAATTTCAAACCTCGATTTTTCAAAGCAGGAAATATGCATGTTAAGAGGTGGCGGCCTTGGCATGAAAAGTTTAATCCACTTGCAAATGATAAACGCGAAAGGGATAGAAACATATGGTTTCAAAAAATCATATGAGACGGTGGAGCACAACCACACGAACACGTTGCAAATGGGCGATGGTGCAGTTCTGATCCGTGGGCAGGTAGGTATGTATGCGATCAACTCCACGTCGGAAACATAGCGCAGAACATCATGAAGACATTGTAAATTGGTGAAAGTGTCCCACTGCAGAGTTTTCGTCATTGGAGAAGACATATATGGCTTTCGCGTTTTATGATTAAGCAGGTCGTAGGGTCACAGAGACAAAGCATTGCCCAAGATTGCGACTCAGCCAGTTTGCGACCCAGCGACCCAGGGTCGCATGTTTTCCAGGTCGCAGGGTCGCGGAATGATCTGCCCGTGAGAAGCTGCGACCTAAGAAATTCTCCGACCCTGCGACCCCATCAGAAAATGAAAATTCATGCTATAATCGATCACCCACGTGTTTCACTCCCCGTCAAAGTTGCTGATGTGCCGCATTACATGGACGGGCTACCACATGCATGCTGCCATGCGCCAGCGATGATTGTGCTGCTATGCGCAGACAAGGGAATGGAAAATCATTAAGGCTTGGGAGCAGGTATATGAAAAGTTGTCAGAGCTGCGTTTAGACGTGGAGCCAGACCTCATAAATAGGTCTACGATGGCAATGTACAAGTGGTCGTGAATGTAAAGGTTCTAATAGCGAAGTTTCATTCCAAGATAAACGTTGGAGACATGGCACAGAACCAACAATGGACATGTTGCATGGAAACAAATGTCGATGGCAGGTATTCTTGCCGTAAAGGGGAAAATTTGGCTAAAGATATCTATTTCCCACAAAACGCAGAAGGTTCAGGTCTGGCTCCATTTGACTGTTGGCTATGTTTGCGAGGGATCAAAAAATGGCTTTGCATATTGAGAAACAACAGGAGAACGCAAGGAAAATTGCCGAAGTTTGTCATCTCATCCTCTGATCGAGAAAGGATATTATGCTGGTTTTCTTGGCCACCCAAGCCACCATTTACATTTCTCATAGGCAAAAGGAAGGGTTTCTGTTCTTAACTTTCAAACCGGTTTTGGGCTCTTTCAAAGCACGTCGTTGAAAACACAAAACTTTTCAGCATAACCGTTAGTTTTGGCAGTGCGAAGTTACTCATCAGTCTTCCATGTTTCGTGTCACATGCAAGTATACCCTCTGAAGTACGAAAGTCCCAAGGATTAAGTGAGGATTTAATTCGCCTTTCTGACGGGATTGAGGATGCAGAAAGACCTGATTGCTGATTTAGACTAAGCAATCAAATCTGCACCTGCCTAATACCAGCTGATTGATGCTTTGGAAACAAGTTATGTGAAAGTTCATGAAACCAAGTAAAATCTGAAATGGACATTTGTTGAGTTCATGGCTAGCTAGGGCGCTAGAGCATGTTTAACAGGCATCCAACGATGGCTAAATCCTTGCGAAGAGTTTTGGATCCCTTCCAAATTGTCCACGACTGTTAGAGGCGGAAGGACGCCGTTTTAAGCTGGGCTTCTACGTGTGGCAGATCTAAGGCGTTTTGCATCTATGGGCTGCCAGCGCACTTGGAAGGAAAGAGTGAAGATGTAGATAACAGAAGGATTGTGTGTTGAAATGCGCGAAGTCTGCATTTCAAACTCGGTCTACAACCATACTAATTTGCATTTACAGCAGTTGAAGAGGCACAGAAACGGCCTACTCAAGCCATTCTCTCTGATGACAAAGTCTTGACCACACAGGGGTCAAAATTTATTGTGCTTCGCTCTTGCAAATTAATTAAAATGCCTTTAGGATTATTATTGTTTAAATCATGGAGATATGTGACCTACGTTATTTTGTTGCAGGAAGAACCTTTCGGTCTGCACAAAGAGCCAGATTTTTCCTCAGCAAACAAGGGGACCTTCTCAAAACAAGTCACAGAGGTCGCCAGGTCGCTAAGTCGCACTCCCTGTCAAAAGCTTGACGGCGCGACCTAGCGACCCAGCGACTAGGTCACAAGGTCGCAAAACCTGGACAGGTCGCAAGTCGCACATTTTCCTAGGTCGCGAGGTCGCAGATTTGCTGGAGGTCGCGAGGTCGCAAATCTCAATAGGTCGCAGGTCGCAGATCCAGGGAGGTCGCAGGTCGCACATTCACCTAGGTCGTGAGGTCGCATATTTGCCGAGGTCGCAGGTCGCATATTTTCTGAGGTCGCAGGTCACATATTCACTGAGGTCGTAGGTCTCACATTGCCCCGGGTCGCAAGTCGCAGAGGTCGCCAGGTCGCAAAGTCGCACCCCTTGGTAAATGCCCGACGGCGCGACCCAGCGACTAGGTCGCAGGTCGCAACAACGGCTCAGGTCGCAGGTCACAGAAAATACTTGGTCGCAAGGAAGCCCAACCGTCGGGAAGCTGAAAAGTCAGGGACCCCAGAGGGCAAGCTTGGCCCTATAAATACTTCCTTCGGGAACTCGCCAAAGGACTTTTTCCTTTTGGAGACTCAAGAGCTACATAGCATTGTATTGAAAGATTATACTCTTGTGCATATGAATACAGATACTTGTTAAAACCCCTTTGTCGGATGATGTGTTTTGTTGTGCGAACACTGTGTGTATTCCTTGTACAGTTTCAGAACATCCTATGATTAATGAAACTGCACTCTTAATGGCATCATTTATGCATCGTGGCTATCTATGCTTGTGTTAATGATGTTCAGTTTTCATCACTTTCCTAATGAATGTTAATACCTTTGTCTATTAGCATTTCGTTTTATCTTTCACAAAGTAAAGGGATATCTCACCATAAAGAACTATTTCTTTTGTGGTCAGACTACCTTACAAACATTACCCCAAAGATGTGTCGTTAACTACACCTCCTTAGGCGTATATGTTTTATTTATTTCCTCGCTACACATAGTGTTCTATTCGGGTTTGATGCATCAATCATGTATTCTGTATCATGTGAATAAGTGTGTGTCTGCAGGTTCAATCAGGTTCTTTTGAGACCGAAGGAGAAGGCGTTTTAAGCGGTAGCCGGACCCACACCCCGGACGGGATCCCTACTCCAAACGGTTCAAGGTCTAATTGGGAATTTCTACCAGGGAGATCCCCTGCTGTTGGCCGGACATATTTTCCCGTCAACACATTCGCACTTGATTAGTTAGGAATTTGGTAGGTTAACTAGCTCACTGATTCTTGAATTTTTAGTTTTTGGAGTAGTAATTTTCTACTATTTTTTAGCACATATTAAAAAGCGTATTTTAAGTTATTTAAATTGGATTGGAGTCTGTTGTGGTAAAATAAAAACACCCCCATTTTTAATAATGGGGACCCTCTACACGAATTCTGATCATATGGCCCTTTAATTTTTTTTATCTCCCTAATTGTGTGGCATTTTTGCAAGATTTTTATTTTCTTCAGATTTCCACTCTGCTTACTTCTTTTCCTTCAATTTCTTGCTATCTTTTCATCAGTTCTCATTTCATCTCATTTGGACTCACGGTTTACAAGCGAAACTCATTCAAAGTTCGGTGATTTTCACCACTTAAACTTAAAAAATATGCAAAATGTATATTATTTTTGGTTTGTGTAAATATAATTTAAAATCCTATTTTTTAATTAATTGTAATTGACCTCTCTCTCTCACACACACATATGCACTAACTATCCTACAAAACCACCAAATGCAAGTACATAATATATAATTTAAAACTTTATAATAATAAAAAAATATATATATAAACTTGAAACTTATAAAAATCTTCGATTTCATTTCTCGGAACTTTATTTTAAATAACTTACGAGGTTTCATTCCCCCGATAATCCACTCCCATTTGGTTTTTATTTTGAATTAATTGTGAACCTGGCCCTTGCCCTCTCCTCCATCTCGGTTGTCATTTCGTATTACTCCCAAGACCTCTCCACCCCCGAGATCTAGAGAGACCTCCCAAAATCCCTTATAACTCCTCCATTATAAAAGCCCCCTTCTTATGCATTCTCAGCTCATGTTTGAGCCAAAAAGCCACTATGTCATATTCTTCTTAATATATTATGATTATTTTTAAATAATTCATTTAATATTTTTATTTTAATTTTTAAAATTTATTTAAATATTAAATATATTATTTTAAATTAATTTATATTTATATTTTAATTATTTTGTTAATTATAATTTATTAATTGAATGTAAAATTAGAATTTCTGGTTGTTTAACTGAGCTAAAAGAAAATCGAAGGCGCGATGGCATCTAGGGTTTCTACTGAACCAAGCCTCCAGGCCGCCGCCCTGTCCTCGCTTAGCCCTGTTCGTTCACGCAGATGTGGAATGCCGGATTCTTCCGCCGATGTTGAACCTCGTGTATTCCATGCCCCTCTGGGCGCTCACCTCCCCCTACACCGCTTTTCTCTGGAAAATGGCGAAGCTAGAACTCGGCCCTCTGCAGCTGCGATTTGTAACAGACGCCCCCTTCAGGCAGAAGATGCACGGGTTAAGAACGACACTGAAACGAATACTCCATATTCTCCTCAGGCTGTGGCTCTAGGGAAGTATGACTGCTCGTAGAAAGGCTGCTCAACCCCTTTTGAACCGCATCTACCTTCCCAGAATCGTCGATCCTCTGTTTTTCAGATTCAGAATACTTTGAGCTATCCGGATTTGACTGGTGGGCACACTTGGGAGTTCTTATGGGCGAAAAAAAATACCCATCTCTATGGCTATTGGACTCACCGCACAACTTCTCACAAGCCCCAGCAGCAAGTTCTGGAAAAGGTGGATTACCAGAGTACCAGCTTCCTATCTTCTCAGATATGCAGAGGCAAGCAGAAGTCTGATCACTCTGCCTCGTTTCAGATCCAGATCTTGCTCCTTTCTGGCAAAACTATGTTGCAATGGGTGAGCTCTTCGGATCTAGTGCAGGACCTCAAACAAATCCTTGAATACAGGCTGGGGATTCCTTATGCATCACAGAGACTCCTCCACGAAGGTAAACAACTTTAGGATCTTTATCCCCTCTCTTTTTACGGTATTAAAAGAAATGCATCCATCATTTTCACCCTTCGTTTGAGAGGGGGAGCTATTGGACAGTCATCTACAGCTCCGAATTTTTCATACAAAGATGTTGTCCATGCTCAGATACCCAAGAAAACAACTCCACCAGCTCAGGCTCCCAAGTCTTTTTTGGTGGAAAAACTGGAGGAAACCCCCTCCATTGAAATAATGCATCCAACACTGGATGAGAAAATCCAAAAGTATGCAAAGCATGCCATTATTTGCAGATTTAATGAACTATGGCCACGGACGGCAGACCTCTACCAATGGATTCACTCTAACTGGACCAACAATTGCAAGGTTCTATTCTGCTCAAAGGGCTTCTTCATTGTAGTGTTTGCTTTCAGTGAGGACTACCAAAAAGCATTTACAGAAGGCCCATGGTTCTGGGGCTTAGCAGGTTTATTCCTCACCCCCTGGTTCCCAGATTTCGATCCATCTACAGCAGTCATCACCAAGCTCCCCATTTGGGTTAGAATTCCTAATCTCCCAACGTATCTATGGCACTTTGTTGTATTCCAAGGGATTGGAAATACTCTAGGCCGCGTTCTTGCCACATACACCTCGAGGGGGGAAAAGGGCATATACACCTTCGCCAGAATCTGTGCAGAAATAGACATGAGCAAAGGTCTACCTGATCAGATTAATCTCAAAATTGGAGACTTCCATTGGACTCAGACCCTGGATTACGAGAACACAGCCTTTCAATGCCGGCATTGCCATCAAACAGGGCACCTTCAGAGCTCTTGTCCCTCGATGCCTGCCCAAAAGAAGAAAGCCAATCATAAGCCGAAATCCAAAAGCTGGAAACCTCATGATCCTCCCCCCATGGATGATATTGATTTTAGCTCAGATGAAGAGGAAGGGGAAGTTGAAGGAGTGGACGCAAAGCTGTCACAGGATCCACCTTCGGCAAGCCCCGAGGAATCTAATGTTCCACCAAACTCATAGAAAAGAACTCATGAGTCCTCTCCCTCGGATTTAGACAAGGAGACCTCTCCGACAGCCCAGCTCAGTCTGAAAATCGTTCTAGCTCAGCCGCATCATATTGGTTGGGTCAAAGTTGGTAAAAAGAAAGGGAAAAAATGCCGAATGGTTGATTCTACCCACGTTGGGTAGAATCCCTTGATCAACGCTTGTTACTTTGTTTTTTCTTGTCCCTTTTTTCTTATTGCAAAGCTCTCTTCATGGTTTCTCTTAGGGGCCGAGGTGGATAGTTTATCCTTTCCAGCTTCCCATTTTCTTGCTTCTCTTGGTTGTAGCTTCATATTGTACCATACGTTCTCTTAATAGAATTAGTTTTACAGAGAAAAAAAAAATAGAATTTTTAATTAAAAATGTTTAATTTTGGTTTAGATATGCATTTGTCAGCATTCTGACAGTTGTGATAATTTAACATTGGAAAGACATATCCCAAGTTTTACTTGGTCGAATAAAGTTCATAGTAGTTTGTTCTAAAGTTCCAAAACTAAGATTAAGGAGAACAATTTGGTAATGTTAAATTTAGAAGATTCAATCATTTAATGACCCAAAAAATTAGCAGAAAACATAGTGACAAATTTACAACAAAAAAAAAGGTTTTTCCTAATGTGATTTGGGAAAATTTCATTGGCTTGGGAAAACTTCTACTACTAATTCATTCCCCTGCAATACTCAAATGCTACTAATATCCATTTTAAGTGATCATAGCATGAGAATTTCTTTGGATTTTATTTATTTTGATTTAGAAATTTCATGAGTGTTTATCAATCTGATTTCTAGTATGCAATTTAATTTATTTTTATTTCGGTTTTGATTGGTTTGTAGTAGGAGATCAGTTGGAGAAGTTCAAATTGAGGAACTTTGGAGCAATGGAAAGAGACCAAAAAATAGAAGAATGGAGAATTTACAACTCTATTTGATGATATGAAAAACCTCTCCCAACATCTCTCCATTTTAGGGATTTTTTTAAATTATTAAATAACAGTATTGAGAAAGAAGAAAGGGTTCCTCTTCCCTGCAACTCTAGGCTCTAAAACAATTTTGTATGGGAGATTATAGTTGTAGGAAGGAGGAAAAATCTCAGATCTGGGTTATTGGAATTTTTCTTTTCAAATATGGACTTTTAATTAGAGGTTGGGCCTGCACTTTTGCAACCTTTTCCCTTCAGTGGAAAAGCTTATGATTTGAGAATTATTATTGGAGATCAAATCAAGGAACAAAGTAAAGAGACTAGGTTTCATGAGTTTGTAATTTTAATACATTTATTTAATGCAAATTTCATTGATGTAATCACATATCTATGTAAATCATTCTATATTATGCACTTTTGTTGAATATGAATGTTTGTCTTATAGATCAGCTTTCTGATATGCCAAGTCTTATTGATCTATTGTTAGTTGTCTCATTTTCCCAAGTATTTAAATCAGATTTCTGAGTAACTATTTACTCAGAAATATGCTATATAAAATTGATATAATAACTATTGAAATGATGATAAAGTTTTCCTAGTTTCAATAGTTAATCATTCATCATTATTAAGATCTTCAAATAGAACATGTTTAGTAGTTATAATATTAGTTAATAGAAATATTTTATTAGCTGAAAATTCACCATAAACGAGACATGTTAAATCCTAATCATTTAATTACCTTACTCTCGGTTGGGTTAGATCTACTTCTTCCTAATTGAGATAGGCTTGTGATTTCTTTCCTTTTGCTTGCATTTTAGAGTTAATTTTCATTTAGATTAATCACTTCATTTTTAGAAGTGCCCTTACACAGGGGAAAAATTTAGTGTGGCTAGGTTGAGCCCTCAAGTCAGCTTAAGGGTTTCTTTGTTGCAAGCTAACAACATGAGGGTAATTCCGATATCTTTCTCCTTGTTTGGTAAGTAATAGGAATGCTGCAAGTCATCAATGAGATAGAGAGAGGGTAACTAGAACCAATAGAACCATTTGGAACCAACAAATGAAATAGATAAGGGCTTAGTAGGGGCTCTGACTAGGTGGTCTCCCTAACATGTTGATGAGTTCATTTTTGACCATCAACATTTTTGGCGCTAGAAGGAGGGCCACGGTAAATTGTGTCTTTCAAGATTTTGTGCTTTAAGATTTTATCTTATTACTATGGCTCCAATTAAAATATCACCTTGGAGTTTCTTTACCGGCTTCCACCAAATTCCACTCTAATAAAGGTAGTTGAGACTCTGTCTAATATCAAATTCGATGGTAAGATTTCTATTTTGCTCATCTCCTTTAGTTTATTTTAAATTGTAATAATTTCAGTATTGACGAAGGTGTTATTTGTAGGATCTTCACTCTTACACTGACAGTTCAAGCTAAATAATGGTGACGATACTTGTCAATTTCCTCTATACGTAGTTGGGATGAATTTTCGAAGATTTTCCTTTATGCTTTTTAGGAAAATGACTACGAAAATATTTGTGATCAATTGGAAGAATTGTGTAGGATGGAATGTGAGTCTTTGGTCAATTTTCTAACTAGATTCAAATTAATTTATATGCAATTTATTTCCAAATATTTAGCTCCAAAATTTCAACGATTAGGATGGTTCAAACATTTAGTATATCTTCCTTGTATTTCTTATCAAAAACGAGAAAGTATATGTACTAGTATTGAAGAATCAATTACTCAAATTGACAATGATGATCCTGTTAGGTCCCTATAATTGTATATTTTTTAAATTAGAATTTATTAATTTAATGTAAAATTAGTTTTTTTTATTAAAAATGCCTAATTTTGGCCTAGGCATACATTTGTTAGCACTCTCAAAGTTTTGATAACTCAACTTTGGAAAGACATATCTCAAGATCTACTTGGCCAAATGAAGCTCATAGTAGCTCGTTGGAAAGCTAAGATTGAGGAGAAAAATATAGGAATGTGAAATTTAGTAGATTCAATTATTTAATGACCAAAAAAATTAGCAGAAAATGAAGTGATGAATTTACAACAAAAAATTTGTTTTCCCTAATTTGATTTGGGAAAATGTCATTCGCTTGAGAAAACTGCTACCACTAATTCATTCCCCATCAATACTCAAAGGCTAATTATATCTATTTCAAGCGATCATAGCATGAAAATTTCTTTCAATTTTATTTATTTTGATTTAGAAATTTCATGAGAGTTTATTATTCTGATCTCTAGTATGCATTTTAATTTATTTTTATTTTGGTTTTGATTGGTTTGTAGCAGGAGATCGGTTGGAGAAGTTGAAGTTGAGGCACTTTGGAGAAATGGAAAGATACCAACAAAGAGAAGAATGGATAATTTGCAGATCTATTTGAGGATCTTGAAAACCACTCCCAACAACTCTCCATTTTTGAGATTTTTGTAAATTATTAAATAACAATCTTGAGAAAGAAGAAATGGTTCCTCTTCTTTGCAACTAGAGGCTCTAAAGAACTTTTTTATAGGGGATTATAGCTGTAGGAAGGATGAAAAAATTCAGATCTGAGTTATTGGGATTTTTCTTTTGAAATTTGGACTTTGCAATTAGAGGTTGGGCCTGCACTTTTGTAGCCTTCTCCCTTTAGTGGCAGAGCTTATGATTTGAGAAAGATTGTTGGAGATAAAATCAAGGAATAGAGCAAAGGGGCCAGGTTTCATGAGTTTTTGATTTGAATATTTTTATTTAAATGCAAATTTCATTGATGTAATGGAAGATCTATATGAATCATTCTATATCATGCATTTTTGTTGAATATGAATGTTTGTCTTATATATTAGCTTTCTGCCCTCTCAAGTCTTATGGATCTATTTTTAATTGTCTCATTTGCTCAAGTATTTAAATCATTATTTATGAGTACCTATTTACTTAAAAATATTCTATCTAAAATCAAAATAATAAATGTTGAAATGATGGTTGTTTTTTCCTAGTTTCAATAGTTAATCATTCATAATTATTAAGATATTCAAACAAAACATGTTTGGTAATTATAATATTAGCTGATATAACTATTTCATTAGCTGAATATTCAACATAAACGAGACATGTTAAAATCCCAGCTATTTAATTGCCTAACTCTCAGTTTGATTAGATCTACATCTTCCAAATCAAGATAGGCTTAGGATTTCTTTCATTTTGCTTGCATTTTAGAGTTAATTTTCATTTATATTAATCACTACATTTCTAGAAGTCCCCTTACACAGGGGAAAACTTTAATGTGGCTTGGCTGAGCCCTCAAGTCAACTTAAGGGTTTCTTTCTTGCAAGCTAGCAATAAGAGGGTAATTCTGATATATTTCTCTTTGTTTGCTAAGTAATAGGAATACCACAAATCATTAAGGGGGGAGAGAGAGGCTAACTGGACCCAATAGGACCAGTCAGAACCACCAAATCAAAAGGATAAGGGCTTAGTTGGGGCTCTAACCTGGTGTTCTCCCTAAAATGTTTATGAGGGAATTTTTTACCATCAATAGAGTCCTTAGAAATCCTACTTAATAAAAAAAATTATCCCATCTCATATGCATTCAAGTTGCTTGGTCATTGGTGAGATAACTCAAACGAAAGACTAGCTGGAAGGCTAGGTATTTATCCTTTTCAAGTATAAAAATCGTAATATTTTTGTGGTGTGCAGGTACTACTGTTGATTTTTAGGGTCATCATTGTCATTTTCACTCCTTATTCCACCACCAACTCCTTTCTACCTCAACAACTCCTCCAAAACATTGTCCACTAAGATTACATTTATGGTTTGTTGAAGGTCACTGTGTGCATTTTTCCTTGTACATGATGGTTTCCTAGAGGGTACTAAGTTTGGAAAGAGAAACATACAACCTTATCCTACCTTTTTTACCCTCATAATGCTCACAGATCCAATCCTGTAGAAAAACACGGAAATCCTGTAACAACCCTGTAGCACCGTGTAAATCCCTCCAAACTTGACCAAAATTGTCCTTGAAGCTTGATTTTTGCTTCGTATTCTTCAAAAATGACTCTTAGGCTCCAAAACCATGATTGAGTAAGAACAAAGGCCTCTTAAGCCTTGCATTGTATCCATTACAATTCACCTATGCAGTTTTGGTTAGTGAATAGATTTGTGAATTTAAAGACACATTGATGATTTTATTGATTGCCTCATGTAAAGCCTAATGAAATTTGTAAATGAAGTTAATCTCTTTGAATACATTGACTAAATTTTTATTTCATGCTCATTTACTTATGCAAGGTATAATATGCTTGTTTCTCTTGGATTCATGCTTCTTTTCAGTTTTTATTTGCAAGCATTGTTATTTTCATTGCATAGGTTAGGTTTCCTTTTCAATGCAACTTTTACATTCTGAAATTAGGCTAGCTTTTACATTCGTACAAGTAGCATAGAGTTAAATTTCTGAAAATACCCTAATTTTTATATTTATGTAGCTAGAGCAAGCATCATTTTGATTTCTTGCAAATATAGTAACATTCACATTTTTGCAACTAGTTTAGACTTTGATTTCATGATATTCATTGCATCAGATCAATGAAAAAAGGACACATTTCATGTTGCACATACATATTAATTTTTCATCAAGCAGTATTGTTCTTTACTTTAATAATTTCATTTCTACATTAACATGTTACATTCATCCCAAATAAATTTTCCACTGTACAGATCTATATCATTAACCATGAGAAAGTGAAACTATGTGAAAAGAAAAACACCATCATCATCATCATCATCATCTAAGTAGCGGAAAGTAAAAATATCGAAGGAAGAGAAGCATAAACACATAGAGACACCAAGATTGGTCTGAGACCAGGGCAAAACCCACTATGAGAAAAACCCTTGGAAATTCTTGTTATTAGACCTTTATTAAATGATTCAGCAACAAGAGTACAATGATCCATGAGTACATATATTTATGATGCAGGAAAAAAATAACATATAATCACTAAAATCATTCCCATACTTCTACATGAAGGAAACTGAATCTGAGAACTGAAATGCACCGACACAGGTTGTTACAAACTAATGAACATGAATGATACTGAATAAGGACTGAAGACACAGCTGCGGCAGAAACAAACAGATCTAATCTATAGATCAAAAAATCTATAATACCAAAACATGGATATGAAAAATCACCAAGTGATCTCAAATTTGAATTCCTAGATCTGAATCCAGGAGACTGTCAATGACGCTCTGGCACAACTGTGACTGAACGAATGATGTCTGGAATAACTATGCAAACAACTAAAGGTGATCCAAATTTGATCTACCTAGTAACTCTATGATTCACAACCTTAACACGCTCAACCCACATCTTTGGGGCTCTGAGCTGCTACCACAACACTTTGTGCATGCGGCTTAGCTTCAGAACATCCCGATCTGACCTCAGGGCTTTGGCCACACCCTTAACATGTTGTGCCAGTAGCTTTGTCACCCTGGTCGCCGGCACAACACATCCTTCCTGAGACTCTGCTTCAACATAGCCGCTACCAAGGCCTTACCTGCCCGTGGCTCTAATTCAATAGACCCATATCTTGAATGTGCATCAGTCTCTGACCCCGATCCTCTATGCGCCACTATGCGGGCTCCTTCTGACGTACCTGTGCGAGCCAAAACATAAACATAGACAAAATAAACTGACAGATGCAAATCATAGATCGCTTGAGAAAGTGTGCAAATGAGCTTTAGGTCTCCTCTATTTATAACTTTGTGAGTGACCGCTTGGGGCTTTGACCGCATCAAGATGCGGTTAGGCCGACCCATAAAATAATAAATTAATTCATAACTTAACTTATGCTTAACCAATTAGGGTGATCTATAGGTCGATTTTGATCTTCTCGAAATGAGGAATATAATTAAATTATTATCTTAATCATCTGAGTTGTCCAATGTGGAATTTTACCTTAGTTGCAAAAATTAACACTCCCTATCAACTAGGAAGAATTCCACTTTGCAATCTTGCCTTGTAGTTCTCTGCATCATGGATTCATCACGGCTAAACTCAATCTGCTGATATTTTTTCATCAATCAATATGCCATTATGATATTCATGCATCATCATGTGTCATCACTGAACATCTCTGTCATGTGGTTGTCACGCTGTGAAACTTTCTTATTACAAATCATCAATGTACTCTCCATGCTTATTTTTTCTTATATTTTTAGTGTTTATGCTTGTATGTTGAACATTCTCGGATCTAGAAGAATCATTTGTCACTGGAGGGGAGCTTAGGCCACCACCCTTCATTCATCAGGTTGTCATTCTGGAATCTTTAACATTGGGCTAATACCTGGAATATCATCATCGAAGAGCATGTCAACTGGGAGTACATCTCAACCTATAACCGCATCGGGAAGCGCATCTCGACCTAGAACCTCATGGGGGAGCTATACCTCTATAACCCCATATCTAGCAATAGGATATCCAATTATGAAAGGAAGCCTATCTCAACCCGGGAATTGCATCGGAGAGCACACTCTCAACACAGAACCACATAGATTTATCATAACTCATCCTATCGCTTATTGATATTCCCATCGATGAACCTGAATAGTCATGTGGTAGAACACCTGCATCATAATCCTCTTGGGTTGTACACCCCAATTACAGTCTCAACTCGTTGGCCAAACGAGGAGCGATATTCCTGAAAATTCGAGCCATCTTTGGGGTATGTTTCCAACTGGGGTATACTCTACAAAGACAAAATAGGGGAGCAACATTCTACGACCCTATGTGGATAGGGGAGTAGCATTATCAACCCTAGGTAACATATAGGTAATACACCCTATTGTATAAAGTTCCCTCAACCCCAGGATCCATGTATCTCAATTCATTTTTTCGAGAGCTGAAATAGAGAGGAAGAGTTGGCTCAGTGTCCTCGATCAACACTGCTCTCATCTGGTATCTGCTGATTCCTATACCTATAGGAAATCAAATCAAGTGTTATGTTAGAACATACATAATCATGTAAATCACAACAAGATACCAATAACAAAAAAATACCAAAACCATCCCCCCTCTCATGGAGGTGTCAAATGTGCATGGATACTATAATCATCCTCCCTTTCATGAAGGTGTCAATCAAAAGCCTCATCTTGTATCAAACAACTGTGTTTTCTCAAATGAATGGAGAACACATAGTCCCAACTATATGTATTTGGGATTCATTTTCATCATCGTGTATCCATGTCTTATCCAGACCATGCTCGATTAGCTCTCTAAGGATCTTCTACATCATGCCTCACAGCTAGCCTTTCTAGCAGCATTATACCCAACCTCGGTCGTGCTATGGACTTCTCGTCCAAGATATCATGGAAGATTTCATACTAAGGAAACATCCAAATGTGCTCATCAATACTAGTCCAAAACATCATTAGTTCATTCATGTAGTTACACATGGGAGAAACATCTAAACCAAATAAAATATGTTTGGTGGAAATTCTGAGTGAAGCAGCTCAATCATGAATTCAATCATGTTATATACACATCATATATGGATGAATGTTCAAATTGTGACATCAATTCTTTAAAAAACTAGCATATGCCATATCACGTTCCATCAACATTTGAACTTTAAATCAAAGTATCCAATTATTTACATTAAACAGAGACATTTCAACAGTCTTTCAATATGGAATTTCTTTCCCAAATTCCAAAAATCAATTTATCATGCCATGATACATCATTATGATATTCAAAATTCATCTCCCTCCTACTTATATTTTCAGAGGCACATCACTTATCAATGATAGACTATCAGTATGTATAATCAAAGCCATAATCAATATTAAGACCATACCTTGGAACTCATTTTCCTGACTTCACTAGATAATAGTCACATGTAAAAAAATCTGAATCAAGGAGTTTGCATCACGCAACACTCTCTATGAGCCTACTGCCTTATCATGCCAATATATCTAGCCTTACTCAAATCAATGCTGAGCCAACAAAATCAGCTCATCAGAAGTCAGTCACAACTATTATCAAAGACATTGATTTTATAGTATCAATTCTCTCAACTAGAGACAGGTAACACACATATCAAGTCTTGACTTCATTTTATGTAAAGTTCTCAAGTTTTTCATTTAACATGTCATTATAATCCATTTCCATCATTAGATGTAAGTGCATACACATCACGGTTAAATAATGCATCTTCATACTAAGTCACAACAACCTTTGTGCTAGGAAAGAGGCCAATAGAGAACCATACGTCTATATACTCACATACAACACTAAAGTTCAATATGTATAAATAACATAGTCATCTAGGAAAATCAATCATCACCAGATCAAATCACGTCAAATCCAAATTTGCAATCATGGTAAGGTCTATAAATCTAGATATGTCTCAATCATTAAGCGTCATGTCAAAAGTACCAGACACAGTTTATCAATATCAATCAACCAAAAAAATGATGCACAATCCTTAAACTCAATGGCATATCCATATGAATGTCTCAGTCACCTGCACACACAAGTTCGGTTCAAACATACGAACTTTCCCAGCTAACAGACCTTACTGGCATCTATAGTACATCTATAGAACTGACATCTTCCAAGTGACCATCTAATTTCATTCTCAATTCTAGGAATCAGTTCATAACAACAAGACAAATTAGAGATCCATGGATTCGTAGTATGATCCAAATTCATTATACACAAATTCAATTTTTTTTCTCTCATGCATAGTCACATCTATGAGCCTTCCTTTGCATAAATGAGGCTCAACCCTCTATAATGGATTAATCAATATCAAACACTCATAAATCATATTTCAATAGAAACATGAGTAATAATATTTTAGGAGAGTGATTCTCCCTCTGAATGAGAATCCACTTCATTCATGTCATCAACCTGTCTTCATAGGGATCAAGCAATAGCATATCTGTCATAAACACATATCTATCATGATCATCAATATCATGTCATCCATATTTCATCAAGGGATAGACTAGAAAGATCAAGGTGGCAGGTTGATGTGACAACACAACCTTAAGATACAATAATAATACATCAAGTTAAATCATTTAATTTCACCACATGTTATAACCACAAATAGACAAATATTTAAAAAATCAATCGCATAAACATGCCCTTATAATCACGGTTTCCAATACCATGCACATCATAATCATTAGGATCAAGTTAGGTTAATCGATAAACCAATCAAGGTGAAATCACTATTTTATAAGAGTTTTCATTATGTTGATCACAAGCATTATCAATACCATATAAATGAGATATCCTTCTATAAGATATCCAACTGATTTTATGCAAATCAAGAATCCAGAGTACCATCCACTAAAATTAGAATCATGATCTCAAAACAATAGATGTTAGACATACATTAGGTTATGCCACTATATCCATGATCATAAATCACATCAAGTACTCTCACATAATCAAGTAGATCATCATGATCAAACCATTCAATACTAGGTGCACTATTCCATCAACATAAATCTCAATCACTCTTATATGTGCATGTATGAGCCATCCAAGAAGTAGACATTATCAATATACCGAAGGGCTTACCTAGCCATCCAATGTTGTAGCTAAATCATAACATTAAAACAATATACCATGCATGCCTTACCATATTACCTGTGCACCTTCACATAAGTTCCTCTTTACCTTTTGCAAATATAACTGCATTTCCATATCCAACTATCTTTCCTTTTCCAGATCTAGCTACATTTTCAGATCTAACTGCATTTCCATACCTAGCCAACCTTCTTGCATTTCCCAAGATCCTCAAGAAGGAACCATCCATCACATCTCATCACATAGGTTAGATATATCCAGGTGCTGAAATATACATGCAGGAAGTAATGACTAGAAACAATAATCATAAAAATCATATTCATAAGCATAAACAAAAGTAAGGGTTATGAGTCAAAGAATACTTATCCTCAATGAGATATGATCTTCTCCCTCTTGAACCAACCTTCAAGAGTCAACCATAGATCATAAAGCAATGTTGCTTTCAATCAAAAAAATTATCAATAACCAAGTCATTTATGTCAAACCAATCCAAGTGCTTAAGCATCTTCACAAAGGCCATGCGAGGGTTTCATAAACCAAATCTCAAGACTTTACCATAAACTAGGGTTTCCCTCAAACTATTATCCACTAATTTCCTAGGGTTTTCTTCATACCCTATAATTTTTTTAGGTCTCTACCATTGTCTGCTTGCTTCCATAGAAGTGTCTCTTTGGGGTGATCCTCATGGCTTTTCTTCAACCAGCTCTGATACCATGTCAATTTTTCATCAAGTAGTATTGTTCTTTACTTTGATAGTTTCATTTCGACAATAGCATGTTACATTAACCCCAAATAATTTTTCCATTGTATAGATATATATCATCAACCATTAGAAAATGAAACTATGCAGAAAGAACAACACCATCATCATTATCATCATATAAGAAACGAAAAATAAAAAGATCAAAGGAAGAAAAACATGAACACATAGAGACACAAGGATTGGTTCGAGACTAGGGAAAAACCCATTATGGGGAAAACCCTTGGAAATTATTCTTCTTATATCTTCATTGAATGGTTCAACAACAATATTAAAATGATCTGTGAGTATGTATCTATATGATGCAGAAAACAAATAGCATATAATTACTAAAACCATACCCATACTTCTGCATGAAGGAAACTGAATCTAAGAACTTAAATGCACTGACACTAGCTATAGCAAATTGATGAACACAACTAATACTAAATGAGGACTGAAGATACATCTACAGTGGAAACAAATAGATCTAATCTATAGATCAAAAAATATATAATGCTGAAACACGAATCTAAAAGATCACCAAGTGTCTCAATTTTGAAGTCATAGATCTGAATCCAGGAGACTATCAATGATGCTTTGACACAACAATGATTGAACGACTAATGTATGGAAGTGTTGTGCAAACAAATGAAGGTGATCCAAATCCGATATGCCTAGTAACTCTTTGAGTCGCGACTTTAACAGCTCATCCCACAGCTTTGGGGCTTTAAGCCGCTACCACAACACTCTCTGCCCACAGCTCAACTTCAGAATAGCCTGATCTGACCTTAGGGCTTTGGTCGTGCCCTTAACATGTTTTTCTAGCGGCTTTGGCACCTTGGACGCAAGCACAACACATCCCGCCCACGGCTTTGCTTTAGCAGGGCCACTACGAGGGCCTTACCTACCCACGTCTCTGCTTCAATAGACCCAGATTTGGAATGTACATCAATCTCTAACCTCGATCCTCTTCGCGCCACTGCGCTAGCTCCTTCTGACGTACCTGTGCAAGCCAAAACTTAAACATATATGAAACAAAATAATGAATGCCAATCATAGATTGCTTGAGCAAGTGTGCAAATGAGCTTGAGGTCACCTCCATTTATAACTTTCTGAGTGGTTGCTTGGGGCTTTGACCGGATCAATATACGGTTAGGCTGACCCATAAAATAATAAATTAATTCATAACTTAACTTCTACTTAACCGATCAGGGTGATCTATAGGTAGATTTTGATCCTCTCGAAAAGAGGAATCTAATTAAATTATTATCAGAATATCTTACCAAAAAAAAAATTCGATAACTCTTAAATTTTTACAAACCCATAGTTGATAATTTAAGTTGGTAGCCTCGATATTTACAACATTATTGTTGCAATATCGAAGCTCATCAATTTTTGGCACCATTTTCAAGGAGGTGTCAGAGTATGCATTGTTTTCTTCCCTGGTTGATTCATCTTTTATTTTTTGCAAAAAAAAATAATTGCATTAGGCATATTCCATTTCAAAAAGGGAAAAATTTCATTGCATTAGCATTCTTATTAAAAAAAAATTTAAAAAAAAAACTTCTCCAACACTAACACCCCCCCCCCCAATTTGTGATCAAAAACTGAATTGGGGGCAAAAATTTGCTAAAAATTCAAATTTATTGGAATGGAGTGGAACCTAAATGACTGGATAGGTCTCATCTTTTTTATTCCAGCGCACTTCGTTTCGCTCAAAACGGAGTCCGTATGAGAAAGTTAGAGCGTTCTGATCGTTTGGTTAAATAGCAAAATTTTATGACATGGATGTTGACTAGGCATCCGTACAGACCAAGCAACAAAAATTGTATTCCAAGGAATATTCCCATAGATGGATGAATGAAGTGGTGAAAAGTGTCAATTTCAGATTGGGTTAATGGTGTTGGTTGGACCAATCGGGTGATGACACGTGGCTAGCCTGGAGGCCGCCACGTGCCCCCTAAGGTCGAAAGGATATGTAAATTGTTGGTCAAAATTTTATGGAGGTGTTGAGGTTTGACCCCATGACCTCCCCACTGCTAGTTCCAAGACTTACCACCTATGCTACGTGTTAGTTCTTAATATGTATGTGTTTCGACTTATATTTAAACGAAGGTTTGAGGTATGGTGGGGTAAAGAGGGGCCAAACCCGGTCCATAGGACCATACACCATGACCAAACGATGGGAGCTCTAGTGCTAATGAAAAATTTAAACATTAACCCCACTTTATTAACCTTAATCCCCGTTTATTATCGCTAAACCATCATTAAGTTGTGGGTTAGTCTAACAACACAATTAGTGCTTAAACAACACTTAATTAACATGCTAACTACCACTTAACATTAATTTTAGTTTAACTTGGCGGACCTCCGAAATTGGCAGAAACTGCTAGTTCTGGTGGCAGTTAACTAGTTTAGGGCCGTATTTAGTGGGGTTTACTGAAAGAGGCACAAATTTTTCTCAAAGAGTCAAAATTTGACTTAGTCATAACCAAAACAGGGGTATTGGGGGTGTCCCAAATCCATTGGAGTAGTTTTGAGAGTAATCAGAGCTCAGGAAATGGTTGTATTCAAATTTTTGATCAGTTAAGCAAATAGGGCCAAGCCATTGAAGCTAGTCCAAGGAGACATAGCCCATGATGGGTGAACTCCTTCATCACTACTGTGTAATGTGCTTGTTGTGTATTATATTCTCTGCAATGTACTTGTTGTTTATGTTTTTTTAAAGCTAATTTACTTCATGAATTTCTCATAAAAGACACAAATTTGATACATAAAACCTCTCATAAACTTTCTATTTGACACAATCCTTAAGAAATTGTATTTTATACTGATGAGGAAGCTAGCACAACAAAACTAGTTTGTCCTATTCAGACAAAGTTGGTATCGTAGCACAATTTAGCTCATTTTAGCCCAAGTTTATCTCAGTGTTTGCCAAGGTTAGCGAGAAAATTAGCCATTAGTTTTGTATTTGTGCAAGGAGAATTTAACTGTGTGTAAGTTGAAGAGAGGAGAAGGTCAATATTAAGGACCCAGCTCTCAAATCATAGCAAAGATTTTTTTTTTTAATGCATTACAAGTGTGAAGATGGCAGCTTCATCCAACACTTTTTATGATCAATCTTCCTTAGTAAGACTTTGTGATGAAGAGATGTTGCAGAAGCTCTTTATCATGAGAGATATGGTGCAAGAGATGGTTGAAGATAGGAAGGAGAGTGGTAGGCTTTAGGAGCAGTTGATGGCCATGAAGGAAGAGAATAAAGAGCCTCTTGAAAATATGCATGAGATGGAGACTCAGCTCCATATTGCAAATGAAACCCTAGCAAAGATGCATGAGATGGAGATTCAACTCCATTATGCCAAGGAAACCCTAGCCAATTATGTGCATGAAAATGAAGTACGAAAATCAATTTTATCTTCAATTTCCTCTCAAGATGAATGTTTTGGTGTTTTTGAAAGACACATTAGAGGAATAGGGTCCAAATAAAGGGTTAGTCAAATATGCACAATCTGGAATTATAAACCCTATTTTTGTTCAGGGAAGGTCTAGGTACATGGGTCTAGGTTTTGGTGAACAATATGATGTAGAGCACTCAAAAAATATGGATACTTTTGGAAATGTTTCAAGAAAGGCTTCCATTACATATTCACTACCTCAATATTGTGTTCGTGGAGAATACAACATTTTTTACACCCACTATTGAAGAGATTTATTTTAGCCATACAAGTAGTGGTTATGGAATGCAAGAATATGGAGAATGCTCCAAAGCCAAGGAGGCACATGAATGTGTTCCAAGAAATACTTTCATTACATGTTCATTACCTCAAGCTTGTGAAGTTTGTGTTCACGAGGAATGCAAAAGTTTTACACCCACTTTTCAAGAAGATTCTCATAAGCATGCAACTAACGGAAATGGAAAAAAAGAGGATGTTGAAAGCTCTAAAGCCATTGAATCCATTGTTGGTATTCTGAAGAGAGCCACTAATTCATCAAATTCACCTCCTCAAGAAGGCGACAAAGGTGAATGTGCAAGGTATAAATCTGTCTTTAATCAAGTTTCTTTTAATTATGATAAACATGGAAAATACTTACATAAGATTTGGAGAAAATTTCCGTGTTCCTTTTGTGGTTTGAATAACCATACTATTTCGAGGTGTTGAAAGAAGATAGCCATACACAAGAAACTTTCAAAACAAAGGATACAGAAAGCCAAAGGTCCAATGGACAATGAAAACCATGGTGAAAAGAATATGCAATTATTTTTCATTCATTGCCATAAGTAGGGTCATACTGTAGACAGGTGTTTGAATTTGTATCTAAAAAGTCATCCACGACATTTAAAGATGGTGGAAAGAGATTTTGACAAGAATGAAAAGAGTATTCCATAGTTGATGTGGGTCAGGATGATATACATGATGAAGTGTAGCTGAAAGAAGCACCATTGAAGTGGTTTGGGAAGATATGGTTAGATTTCTTAACCAATTAAGGCCTTGCCTTTCTTTTGATAAGTGATGCAAATATTGCCTTATTGATGCATTTCCTTGTTATCTAAATGCCTTTCTTTTCTCTTGAAAGTATGTTGCATATTGCACGAAGCAAGATGTTGGAAAATTAGAGTTATGTTGACTCACTTAGATGCAGAAACGATGGAAAATTGTAGTTGCAATTTGCATGTGAATGCATTTATTTTTCTCTATAATGCATGTTGCATGTTTACGCCATGAAGGTCACTTTGAAAGTGGAGTATGTTGACTCACTTTGTTGTAGCAAATTTTTTCATTTCAGCTCTTTAAGTACTCATACATACCAATGAGATTCTTGTAATTGTGATTGTACTTGCGAGAGATTTGGGAATTGTATACATGCATGAGAGTTTGTGTGTGTGAGCAATGGAATTTTTGATAGTTTCATTGTGCTTGAGCATGCATGAGTGATTGAATTGTGTTGGTTGATTGATTTGTTAACATGTATGTTGTCAACTTGAGAGTGTTGATCATTTGCACATGCATGAGTGATCGACTTGTGTTGATCGATTGATTGTTACATGTATGTCTTATCGACTTGGAAGATTTTATTTAGTCTCCAAGGATGAAAGGGAGATGTTGATGAATTGTTTCATGAGATGTGAAATTCTTACTGTTTTGGGAAAATATTCATCAAGTGCTTTACATGCTTTTGTTTGACTTAAGAGTCAATGGTTTGAAGATGCATGTTTTGTCGACTTGTGTTTGGTCGATGGGTTTGTACACCAATATGTAAGAATGCATGGTGATGTTCATAGGATGTGACATTTGTTGCTTTGAAGGAGCAAAAGGAAGAGGTCGTCAAGTTGTGTTTCTTGCATGATGTGTTTTTCAAGTTAATGTTTTTTCTTGTGACAAGATGTCTCAGGATTTTGGAAGGTATAGTCTTGAGCGAGAGGCTCATGATTAGCCTTCACTCTCAAATCATGGCATGAGCAGTATGTCAATACTAGAGTATGATGGAATAAAGAAGTGGAAGGAGGGACAAGATGATAAAATATTGTAGCAAAAACAACAACCCTTTTGTAGACCATATGATGCATGATGCCAAGAAGAGAAAGATATGGTGAAGACATTCTTCCAGATATGGAATTTGGTACCATGGAGGTAAAATAATGGTCATTTTATTTCTGGTGATTACTAATATTTGAATTCATTGATGTACTTCACTTAGATGGGCTTAAATTGGAAAATAGTTTCCAAGGAGAAGCTTGAATCAAATGCATGTTTATGCAGAGGAGGAACATGATTCTCAGTGGGAAGTCCATCAGTCAAGCTTTCCAACCACAAAGAGATCACTTTATTACAAAGATATGTCTTTCATTAGTTAACAAGCAGTCAGCAAGGTTCAGTAGCGAAAGGAGGACATTGGTTGAAGTACCAAGCCATTTTCAAGAGTAGGCATGTCAAGGAACCAAAGTGGTTTTCATGAAGATTTTTGCAAGTAGAATCAAGTCGATAGAACTTGGAAAGGTGAAGAGGATTAAACTCTCATCAGATAACCAGATTTTGTGGGTCCAAAATCCTTTCAGTGGGAAGGAGTGATCATCAACTGAATTGGGGGAAATTTTTTTCTAAAAAATCAAATTTCTTGAAATGGATTGGAACCTAAATTACCATATAGGTCTCATCTTCTTGATTCCGGCGCACTTCATTTCGCTCAAAATAGAGTTCGTATGAGAAAGTTAGAGCGTTCTGATCGTTTGGCTAAACAGGAAAATTTTGTGATAGGGATGCTGACTAGGCATCCGTACAACCCAGTTAGTAAAAGGTATATTCCAAGGAATATTCCCAAAGGTGGACGAATGAGGTGCTGACAAGTGTTGGTTTCATATTGGGTTAGTGGTGTTGGTTGGACCAATCAGGTGATGACAAGTCGCTAGCCTGGAGGCCGCCCACGTGCCCCCCAAGGTAAAAAGGATATGTAAATTGTTGGTCCAAATTTTATGGGGGCACCGGGGTTCAACACCGTGACCTCCCCACTACCAATTCCAAGACTTACCACCTGCGCTACGTGTTAGTTCTTACTATGTATGTGTTCTGACATATATTTAAACTAAGGTTTATGTTATGACGGGGTAAAGAGGGGCCAGCCCCGGTCCATAGGACCATACACCATGACCAAACGGCGGGAGCTCCAATGCTAATTCGGAATTAAAACAGTAACCCCGCTTTATTAACCTTAATCCTTATTTATTAGTGCTAAACCATCATTAAGTTGCGGATTAGTTTAATAGCGTAGTTAGCACTTAAACAACGCTTAATTAACGTCCTAACTAACACTTAACATAAACTGCAGATTAACTTGGCGGACCTCCAAAATTGGTGGAAACTGCCAGTTTTGGTGGTATTTAACTAGTCTAGGGTCGGATTTAGTGGGGTTTACTGAAAGAGGCATAACGTTTTCCCAGAGAGTCAGAATTTGACTTAGACAGAACCAAAACATGGGTATTGGGGCGTCCCAGAGCCATTGGAGCAGGTTTGATAGCCATCAGAGCTCAGGAAATGACTATATTCAAATTTTTTATCAGTTAATCAAAGAGGGCTAGGTCATTGAAGCTGGTCCATGGAGACGTAGCCCAGGAGGGGTCACCTCCTTCATCACTACTATGTAATGTCCTTGTTGTGTATTATATTCTATGCAATTTACTTGATGTTTATGTGTTTTTAAAGCTAATTTACTTCATGAATTTCTCATAAAATACACACAAATTTGACACATAAACTCTCTCATAAAAATTTTATTTGACACAATCCTTAAGCACTTTTCTTTTATATTGATGAGGAAACTAGGACAACAAAACTAGTTTGTCCTATTCAGATCAATTTGACTACATGGTGTAGTAAGAACCACATCACCATCCACTTTTGCAAGTAAAAGAAGAAGAGGTGGAAGAGAAGGTAGAATAAAAGGATGGAGATGATGACAATGAGGAATATCCTCTTGGATTTCCCATTCAAGATGTTGATATCAATGTTCATATGAAGAACATCCCTTCATCTTTCCTTCCCAACGTCCATGGTATGAGGTCAAATGATCTGGAAACCTTTCTCTTTGAATTTGAAATACTTTGTAGATATTATGGTTATTTAATAAACACTTAAAAAATTTTAGACAACATTGAAGGATAGAGCTCTTAAATAGTTCATGAGTTTAGGGACTAATTCAATAAGGTCATGGAATGATATGAAAAATATATTTCTATAAAAATATAAAGATCATGATATTAAAGAAGAAATCTTTAGAATGACTCAAAAAAATATGATTCTTGAGGATCTAATAGACATATTTATGTATAATGTTAAGAGGGAAAAATTACATCATTTAGGATTTGACACACTAAAAGCCCCCTTAATTAGAACACATAGGGATGAGTGGATTCATCTCCTTAATCTCATGAGTAGAGGCAATGTATACCAATTATCATTTGAAGAAATTTGTAAAATATGCAAGCACATATTAATAGTAAGGGCTAGAATAAGAAAATTAGCATCGATATTAGTAAGCCAAGTCAAAATTGGAAATTTTCTTGAAAACTTTAAAACATAATTTCATAAAAATCTAAGTGAACAAGTAGAAATGTTAAGAATGAAAAATGAGAAAACAGAGGATGTTGATATTTGTGTTATCCATGCAGAATCACATGCTACTAAATATTGTCCAACATTACTGAGGTTGAAGGAAGTTTACCTAGAGGAAAATGGAGTAAGTATATCACCAAAGAAGCTATGTTATGTAGCTCCAAGAATACCATGACATCCTAGTCAACTTGATATGATGCAAGAACCTAATTTACGATTTCTCAAAGTAATTGGAACACGCCCTTTCATTGGAAACCTTGACAAGGACCTTATGGGAGAAATCCATAATATCCTCAATATTTTCCTCAATATCCTCGATACCCAACTCCATGTTAAACCTACCATCCGCCTCCACCACAACCACAACCTCAACCACATCCATCTCAAAGATCCACTCCCACTCAACTACCTGTACCACAATTTCCAAACCCAAACAACGAAGTAGCTCAACCCATTTACAATACTGAGGTACAATACTTCCAAACAACTCTTCTTGATTTGAATGGTATTCATCTTAGCTCAAAAATAATATTGTAAAAAATAGATTCTCTTGATGTTATTGAAGGACAACATTCAAATTAGTATACCGAAGAATCATGGGTTGCACTTAGACCTTAGAATCAAAGATTGATAAAGTTTTTTCATGTTTACCATCAGGTCCTCTATGTGTTCAAGAAAATAATCAACAAAAAGAAGAATATTTGAATGTCATGGTAGAAGAGGACACAAATGTCCAAGTGAACCAAGGGAATCAAAATTATATTGAAATATGGTTCCATACAATCATTAAGATGCAACAACACACTCTTAGTCAAAGAAGTTGGTATCTCATATTTAGGTACATTTCAAAGCATATCTTTCAAGCCTACACACGATTTTATATGTCATCTTGATGTAAACATGTCTCCATTGGAAGTATTCTTATTCTTGAAAGAGATTTTTTTTTTTTCAAGTAGAGTAGGATAGAAAAAAGAAGAAGGAAAAATTGGAAATAAAAATAAGATAAAAAATATAATCTTAGGTTAAAACTTCCTTTGAGATGTTTGAGATAGCTCCCTGATTGAAAACCTCCATGAGGTGATTGGTGAGTTGGAAAAAAAAATATCCTAGGTGAAACCTCTTCTGAGGTGTCTAGGCAGGCCTAATAGTTGAAAACCTCATTGAGGCAGCTAGTAGGCCTAGGAAAAAACAAAGAGAAAAATGAAAAAATGAAAAAAAAAAAAGATTCTTTATCCCCGTTATCTCTCTGGTGAATGCATGTGATCTCCAACCTCTACAAGCAACAAGAACACGCTAGCACCATAAAAAAAAATGTTGATTAGAAATCTAGTCAAGGGAAGTAAAAGTTAAGCTTTCACCTCCTTTTCCTATATGCTCTAATAGGACCAAGGCCATGTCAATCCATCACCCTCATCTATTTCCATCATCTAGCCATCATTCTCAAGCATTTCCCATTCATTTTCCTCCATGTCATGAAGTGCTACAACAAAGCTACTGATCAAACAAGAAAATTACCTGGTACTCGTTTTTTTGAGGTAGCAAAAAAAGAACCCGATTTTGAAAAGTGGTGATGCTGAATCAACATTTTTTTTGGAGCATAGTTTTGGCACTTAAAATTTTTTTATGATTTATTTTATTTTATTTATTTATTTATTTATTTTAATGTCATGATTTTTATGTTGATTTTGAAAAGTGGTGATGTAAAATAACTTCTTTTTTTTACCATATTTTTGGAACTTTAAATTTTCTTTGATTTTTTTTTTTTTAGATGTCATGATTTTCATGTTGATTTTGAAAAGCGGTGATACATTTGTTTCAAATGTTAGTGATTTTCATGCTAATTTTTCAATCATTTTTGTTTAGAGTGTTGATTTTCATCTTGATTAAAAAAAAAAAAATGACAAAAAAAATCAAATATATAAAAAAAACAATAAAAATGTAAAAAAACACAAAATAACTTGTAAAAATAAATAATTAAAAAATCAAAAAATCAAAAAAACAAAAAATAAATAAAAAAGGGAACAAATTAAAAAAAACACATAATTTAAAGAAAAAATAAAAATTAACCCAAAAAAATTAACATAATTAAGAAATGATAAAATAAAATAACTAAAATAAAAAATAATTACAATTATTATTTTTTTAAATAATCAAAATACTAAAATAAAAAAAAATTAAATGAAATTTAAATTTAAAAAAAAAAAAGCATTAAAATAAAAATGTAAATTAAAAAATAATAATAATAATAATAATAATAAATAAATAAATATATATATATATTAAATTTTAAAAAAAAAATTAAAAATATAAATTAATTTTAAAAGAAAAAAAATTAAATTAAAAAATTTAAAATTTGAAAATTAAATTAAAAAAACAAAAATAAAAATAATAATTAAATTGAAAAAATTCATCGCTCTAGGAGATGGGGGCTCGGTCGTCGGGCGGGGAGAGAGCTGGCAGCTCTTCCCCCCGCCCGGTGGTCGAGCCCCACAGCCCCCAGGGCAGCAGAGGGTGATTCTCGAAATCGACCCCCACCATCCTAGGGGACGTAGGGCTCGGCCGAGAGGCGGGGGTAGAGCTGCCATCTCTCCCATTTTTAAAAAAAATTAATTTAGATTTTTAAATTTATTTGTTTTTTTTTTAATTTATTTTTAAAAAAATTTAATTTAAAAAAAAAAAAAATGAATTTGTTTTTTTTTTATTTGAAAATGTATTTTTCATATATTTGTATGTTTTTTTTTTTTTTTTTAATTTGAAGATGTATTTTTCATATATATATATATATATATATATTTTAATTCAATTTATTTATTTATTTATTTATTTTTATTTTTATTTTTTAATTTTAATGTATAGCTTGAGTGGGCCTAGTGGTTAAGAGCACATGTTTCCTCCTAAGAGGTCACAGGTTCAAAACTAGAGGTGGGTAGAGTATGTATGTCTTTGTAGACTTAGCAGTCAAATTGTTGTGCGAAGGTGGGTCCCTTGTCCCACAAACAAGGAGGTCTCATACACCAATTTGGTGTCTGGCTTGAGTGTGACCTTAATATATATATATATATATATATATATATATATATATATATATATATATGTTTTTTTAATTAATTTTTGTTTTATAACTTTAAAAAAATGTTTTTTTTGGTTAATTTTTTTTTCTTTAAATTGTGTGCTTTTTTGAAATTTTTCCTTCTTTTTGAAATATATTTTTTAAATTTTTTTGTTTAATTTTTTTACTTTTACAAGTGATATTTTATCTTTAATGTCATCCTTGGATTTTTAAGGCTTTTTGGAGAAAAGATATCTTATCTTTAATATCATGCCTAAAAATCGTTGGAATTTTAATAATTTTGATATTTGATCTTTAATGTCATGTTTATCGTTGAAATTGTAAGTTTTTTCAAAGTCATGATATTCTATCTTTAATGTCATTATTAAAAATTGTTGACGATTTACTCCGAAAAGAAAAAGACATTATTCCAACATCAACACTTTTCGTTTTCAAGGTGTGTTTTGCACACCAAAAATTGATGATTTTATTCCAGCATCAACACTTTTCGTTTTTAGGGTTGACGTTATTCCAACATTAACACTTTTCGTTTTCAGGTTTTTTTTGCACACAAAAAATTGGTGATGTTATTCTAGCATCAACACTTTTCCTTTTCAAGTTGTTTTTTACACACAAAAAATTGGCGACGTTATTCCACCATCAAGTCTTTTCATTTTCAAATCTTTTGCACAAAAAAATTTGGCTTTTACTTCCATTTTTGAAAAATGTTGAAAATTTACCCGAAAAAAAGAAAAAGGTTATTCCAGAATACAACTTTTCGTTTTCGGGTTGTTTTTCATGGTTTTTCAATGTTTTTTCTGTTAGATTTCTTGTTTTGAGGTAACAGTTCTCTTTTGATCGCTAACTTTGTTCAACAAGAAAGCTCTGTTTTACTACAAGATTGGCAAGATGCACAGGGCATAAATTATTTTTACCATATCTCAAAAATTGTACCTCCATTGGTCTAGATGTTTCATGGGAAGATGCATATGGATGATGACAACATGTTCAAGAAATTTTAGCAAATTCCAGTGCACATTTTTTGTGAAATCGACCGCTATCACCTACAACCATTTTTACTTTTTCTTGATATTTGTGCATCTATTGGCCAATATATTTTATGGGGATATGCATAAGGATGATGGAAACATGCTCAATTTTTTTTAGGTGAAACGAATCTACCGTTTGAGGTATGGATTAAACATGTCTGCTACAATATTTTTCTATAGTGCTACATGATTGACCTGAACTGGTACATCATTGTGATATGCATAGAGAACGGGTTCAGATCATATGTTTTCCATGGGGGAATGAAAGGAGAGGTCCACCACACCACCATCAGCCATCCTCCACACCATTTAGACTTCTCCATGCAAATAATCATCTATATCCATAAAAAACCCCATTTTTACCACTCCTTTCATTATTTTCACCACTACCAAATATTCTAATCCTTGTCCATGAGTTTAACATGAATTATCAAAGTTTTTGGATGCATTTAGTGAAGGTTATTGTGATCATAAGGGGGGTCTATGTGACTGTTATAGGAAAGAACCCAATCCTGTAGCAGCCTGCACAAACCCTCCAAGACCATGGTCAAAAGCACTTGGGAGCACCATAATGAAGAATTGACCATCATGAAGTACTAAGGGATCATCTTCTTGATCTTGGGTAGCCACAAAACTTCTGCAGGGCTACTACAGGGTCACTTTTCACCCTCAATAACATCATTTGATCAATCTTCTAAAGAACATGTATTTTCAAGCTTTAATCATTCAAGCACATTTCAAGAGAAAAAAATAAACATTTTAGAGCAAATCCAATGCATGGAGAAAAGAAAATAAGAATATGATACCTCAAGAAGCCATCATATCATCCATTACCTCTGTTCAGAAACAACATGCAACATCAAAGGATCATCACTAACAGCTTAAGAACAACTAAAGGCAGCTTCAACAGTCATATCAACAACCTCAATATAACTTGCAAAAATACATCAAGGGTAAGGCCCAGGTATGAAACCATGAAAACTTCTCTTACATACTTATTTAGCTCAAAAAACATTGCAAGTGTATGAAGGAAAATGTTTTTTATAGCCAAACGAAGTAGCAGAGAAGCCTTAGTCTTATCTAGAAGTTAACTTCACTTTTCCACCAAGACAGTCGCACGTGTCGTAGAGGAACAAGACATAAGTGAAGAGGGCTTGAAAAAGTGGGATGTAATCATTTAGTCGTGATGGAGGAAAAGGAGTGTGAAGGGGTAGGTGAGGTCCAACTTAGTTAACTCAAAGAACTCGGATTTTATTTTGCATGCAATGAAACAAAGATAAGAAAAAGGAAAAAAATAATAAAAACAAAAAATAAAATAAAATGGTGGACCCACCACCTCTTGACATGAAAATGGACTCCTGCAGGGTCATATAGGCGTTGCTACGAGATACAGATAAGTTTCTATAAGATTGTACAAGATTTTACATGAGACAGACAGGTTGCTACATGATTGTACTAGTTGCTATATGAGACAGACAAATTTCTACAGGAAGCTAACAAAGTGCTACAGGAAGGAAATTTTCACCTAGAACAACCACTAGAGCCTAGGGAAACAAGGAAATATTTAAAGGAAAGGGAAAGGGTGCAAACAAAGATGTTAAAGGAGAAAAAAAAGCTACTACAGGAAGGAACATAATTGCTACAAGAAATAACATAGTTGCTACAGGATGAATAGAAAGTGCTACATGAAAGTCACAAGTTGCTACATGAAGCTTGATAGTGGAAAAAAATTCCCTCTAACCATAAGGAGGAGGAAATAATCATGAGAGAATGAGTAAGTACATATTTTCCTTTGCTACCTGTGGACAAGAAGACTACAAAACTCTTTAATTCTTCAACAAAATATCTTGTAGAAAATTTTTGATAAAATTTGGGAATAAAAAAATGAAGTATGGGTGTTTCTTTAAGCATGATGAGAAGGGGATTTTTTTTAATTTTTTTTATTTTTTTTTTGAGTTAAGCATGAGATCTAATCTCTTCCAAACAATGTAAACAAATTGTTCATTTTACCACTATCTTAAAAAAAACTAAGTGTGCAGCAAACTCCAAAATTTATGGCAACAAAGGAAAACTTCATTGTTTCATAATGATAAAAGTTAATTGAAGCCATGGAAGGAGGACTTAGCAAAAGAAGAAGTTGAGATTGAGAGGGGAGAAATAAAATAAAGGATAAAAGAAAGGATAGAAAAAGAGCAGGAATAAAATTTGAGCCAATGCAAAAGGAATAAATTAAAGAGCATGCAGGGTTCCATTCAACAGAGGAAGCTACATCCACATCAGTGTGGGTCATTAGAAAAGTCATATTATGCATAAAATAAGAACAACAGGGGAAGAATATGGGTAGGTTTCTCATAGGATGAGCAATAGTTTCAGTAGGGGGGTATGATGGGCCTCTAAATTAAATACAAATTAAGGCCCATCTAACCTTTATTAGGCTCATAAAGGCTATATTAAATATCTCCTTCTACACATAATAATGTTTTTTTAGCTTTAATATATTATTAGGAAGGTTTAGAGATAATTTCATATTATGTGCCTAAAATTATTTATTTTTGTAGAATATTGAGTAAATTATGAATGAGATAATATAGGGACTTGCTCCCTATTACAGGATGGACCAAGATTAGATAATAAACAAACAAGATATCATGAAGTTATCAACAAATTTTGGAGCTCCACTGATTGAGAAAATCTAGGAATCTGTTCCCTGTCATTTAATGAAGATTCATAGTGTTGAGAACCATCAACGTTTTGAGGGATTTTGGAGGGGAAAGTTGCCTCCTTTTAAGGAGGATGCTTCCCCATCTATTTGTATAAGTACAAATTCAAATTTTCCTCTAGGGGCATATATTTATTAGTTTACTTGTGGAGAAAACTTGTTACTTAGAAACTCCACTTTCCTTTATAACAAGGATGTACTTGGATTGATTCAAATAATGAAGTTTGGTGCCATTTTTAGCTTCTAAAGCTTGGTTTCCTTCATAGGAATCTGAGTATCTGTTGACGGTTTTGGAAACCCGTCAACCAAGGGGGTCTCTCTGATTTGAAGTCCCAATCAGACCTCACACCATTTTGAATAAGAGCCCAATCTAGATTATCGGCCCAGTTTCTATATATTCTTATATATATTCCTTGGCTTTACCAGTCAGAAACAGAGAGAAGCGTGTATGTGTATGTGCTATTTTGGTTGTAGGTGTACCAAGGTTCTTCCACTGTAGAGGGAGGAAAAGGTGAGCCTTAAGAGAGAGGTAATAGTACCACACTAGTAGAGGCACACACCATCAAAAGAGAATTACAAAACATCAAGAAAAATAGTCCAAATAGATGTGACGATTGTTACAGCCATTACAACACATTTTCAATTAGATAAGAACTAAAATAATTGAAATATCTAATTGAAAGCAAACATGAATCATAAAAATTCACAAAACATTCTTACAAATATTCACAATCCATGCATTAGAACATGTTGGCCATCAGGCTTCAAGTAAGTAAACGTACCAAAATACATGACATCACTAGCTCCAATAGTGGAGCGTTGGAGCTATGACTTGCTCCCCAAAAGTACTGACTCTGTTTCTTTGATTCCTTCTAGGAGAAGCCAAGGTGAAAATTCATTCCTGTACAATGAGGTTGTATATATAATAAGTGGAGTGATCCTTCACCTCCCTTGTGACTCTTGGACTACCCTCATGACAGTTTGACTTCTCTATGACCTTTTGACTTCCTACATGATTTTTCACATTAAATGCATGACCCTTGGACTTCCACTTTACACTGTATTTCTCCATTATATAATTTACATAATCCACAAAATGATGTGGCACATGATGACTCAGGACATGACATAACATGATACTGATGTCATGGAATGCATAATGACATGGCAATGTTAAGTCACTTTTTGTTGCTACTTTCTTTGTGTCTTCTTGAAAATATGGTGCATGTTCTTCTTCTTCTTCCTCCTTATGAATTGAATATAAGGATTCTGTTATGAAACCAGCTCCAAAAATAGAAGAAAAGAGAGATCAACGCCTTAGAAATTGGCCACTTCGAGGGGGAAACCTTCAATACATTACATAAATGAACAATTCTTGGATGATACAAATGACAAAACCTCCTTCTATATATAGGGGTCCATGGGGTAACAATATAATCCTAGCCGACCTAACAATAATAATGTAAGGGAACAATAATAACAATATGGGGGTTACAGGGTTACAACAATAACAATGAGGGGGCTACACTATTAACAACAAGGGAATACACTAGTAATATGGGGACCTAACATGCCCCTCTCCTTCAAAAAAGTGTTGTCCTTAACGCTTGAGTAGCTCTGGATGTTTTTGTATAAAATTCTCATCCTCCCATGTAGAATCTTCAGTGGTTAGGTTCTTCCACTTGATGATATACTCTAAAATTGATCGATTTTATAGCTGTCGAGTTCTTGTTTCTGTGACTGTTTCAAGTTCCAATATGATTTTTCCTTCCTCATCAAGTTCTGGAAATATTGTTTGAACTGGAATTTTGTCACCTGTAACCTTATTTAAGCATGAAACATGGAAAACTAGATGCACTCGTGAAGAAGCAGGAAGCTCCAATTTGTATGCCATAGTACCAATCTTTTGCAACACCTTGTAAGGACCATAGTATTTTGGCGATAATTTATTATCCTTATTAGATTGCTTGAGGTACATTTGTTTGTATGGTTGTATCCGTAAAAATACCCAGTCTCCTACATCAAAACTTCTCTCGCTGTGATGTTGATCTGCCTGTTGTTTCATTCAATTTTGTGCCAAATTGAGGTTATCCTTTAAAAGTTGGAGAACTTGTTGTTGATGCTCGATGTGATCTTCCACTGCTTGCACCTTAGAATATTCTCATAAATATGATGTGATGGACGGTGGATGATATCTATAAAGTGCCATAAATGGGGCCATTTTCTCTGCAGTATGGAAGGAAGTGTTATACCACCATTTAGCCAAAGGTAACCACTTGACCTGTTGTGATTGTTTATCAGATACAAAACAACGAAGATATCCTTCCAAACATTTGTTCACTATCTCAGTTTGACCATCAGATTGAGGATGATAAGATGAGCTATGAGCTAGTTGAGTACCCAAACAAGAAAATAATTCCATCCAAAAATTTCCAGTAAAAATGGGATCTCTGTCGCTTACCATAATATTTGGATTTCCATGTAGCTTTTTAATTGTTTCCATAAACGCAGTAGCAACTGTACTTGCTTTAAAATGGATGAGATAATGCACAAAAGTGTGCATACTTGGTAAGTTTATCAACTACCACCATCATGACACTATTTCCTTCGGACTTAGGTAAACCTATGATAAAATCCATTGAAATCTCCTCCCACCATTGACTTGGAATGGATAAAGGCTGTAGAAGACCTGGGGTCTTAATTGTCTCAACTTTATTTTTCTAGCAAACCAAACATTCTGCCACAAACTTTTGAATATCAAATTTAAGGCCATCCCAAAAAAATTAATTCCTCACCCTATGGTAAGTTTTTAAAAATCATGAGTGTCCTCCTAAAGGATAAGTGTGCAATTCCAGAAGAATATTTTGTTTTAGTTTGGAATTCTTACAAAGATATAAGTGATATTTGTACCATAAGGAATCATTTTTACAACTAAATGTATCATATGTACTAGGATCTTGCTTCAAATTTTGAATGAGTGTCCACACTTCTTCGTCTTTCTTCCATTTATCCCTTGCTTCAGTTATCCAATCTGGTTGGATAATAGCAATTGCACAAAGCAATGCTTCCACCTCTTCATCCTTTCTTGAGAGTGCATCTGCAACAACATTTAGTTTACCTTTTTTGTAGATGATTTCAAAGTCATAACCCAACATCTTTGTGACCCATTTTTGCTGCTCTTTTGAAGATAGCCTTTGTTCCAAAAAGTGTTTAAGACTATCATGATTAGTTTTTACCTTGAAGTGCCTTCCCATTAGGTAAGGTCGCCATTTCTTTAGTGCATGTAGTATTGCCAACATTACCTTCTCATAAATAGCTTTCTGTAAATACTTTCCTTTGATTGGACGCCTTTCAAAAGCAATGGGTCTTCCTTCTTGCATTAAAACAACACCAATTCCATTTCCTGAGGCATCACATTCCACAATAAAGTTTTTTGTGAAGTCTGGTGTAGCTAAGACCGGTGCTAGGCACATTTCCTCTTTAAGATGTTAAAAGGCCTTTGTTGCTTCGGGAATTTATGAAAATGCATATTTCTTCAATAATGTTGTTAGAGGTGCTCTTATTCTCCCATAATTATTAACAAAGTTGTGATAATACCTTGTTAACTGGAGAAATCCTCGCAACTGCTTTATGGTTGTGGGGACTTTATTCCGTAATGGCTTTAATTTTTTTAGGGTCTACTTTAACACCCTCATGAGATACAATATGACCCAGATATTCCACCTCTTGTACTCCAAAGAAACATTTGGATGTGTTTGCATATAATTGTTTCTCCTCCAGTAGTTTGAGCACCCTGTCAACATGTTGAACATGAACCTTCCAAGACCTGTTGTAGATTAGTATGTCATCAAAAAATACTAGCACAAATTTTCTAAGGAGGGGTTTGAAAATGGAGTTCATCAACCCTTGAAATGTAGAAGGTGCCTTGGTAAGGCTAAAAGACATGACCAAAAATTCATAATGACCCTCATGAGTTTGAAATGTTGTTTTCGGAATATCTTCAGTCTTCATTCTAATTTGATGATATCCTGAATGAAGATCCAACTTGGTAAAATAAATTGTGCCATGTAATTCATCCAATAATTCATCAATCATAGGAATGGGAAATTTATCTTTAATAGTGAGCTTATTAAGCTCCCTATAATCCGGACACGTGCGCCATGATCCATCCTTCTTGTGCACCAATACTACTGGAGCAGAGAAAGAACTTTGACTAGGTTGAATTATACCAGCCTCTAACATTTCTGCAATCGTACGTTCAATTTTTATCTTTTGGACATAAGGATATCTGTAAGGCCTGATGTTTGGAGGAACACTTCTTGGAATCAAATGAATAGCATGATCATGATCACAAATAGGCGGGAGTCCTTTTGGGGTTTCAAACACCTTATAATGATTGTCCAAGACTTTTTGGAGATCTGGAGAAATATATGATTTTGATGTTGGAACTTCTAGTGAGCATAATTGTGCAATTACGCCTCATTGTTCTTTCTTCAGAAGCTTTGTCATGACATTAGAGCTTATTATCTTTCCTGGCTTCCCTGTGATACGCTGTAATTTGATTTACTTTCCTTTGGAAAAAAAAAAATTAAAAAAAAAAAAAAAATATATATATATATATATATATATATATATATAATAAAAATAATAATAATAATAATAATGATTCAAGAAAAGTTCTTGAAAATTAAAAGCTACCATCCCCAAAGATTGTAACCATTGTACTCCTAGTACAACATCAACACCTCCCATTAGAATGGAAAGCATTGGATTATTCAATACATATTCCCCCATGGTTAGCATGATATTATGGCATTTTCCAAAGCAATTTATAGTTCCTCCATTTGCAACCATCACTTGATATTCTGGCGCTGGGTACAAGAAACAATTCAATTCCTTGGCTACCTTACAATGAATAAAATTATGGGTACTACCTGAATCAATCAACACTATTACCTTTTTTTTCTTAATATGTCCTTCTATCTTGAGAGTTTGAGGAGTGCTAATTCCTGTCAATGCATTACACGATATGGTCGAACTCATTTCTTCTTCTTCTAGGGTTGGTTCCTGGTGTATATCATCTTCTTTTGAAGTTTCTTATTCATTTTCTTCCTCCTCTTCACAATCTATGTAAAATAATTTCTTCTCAGCACACTTATGACCTTTAGTGTATTTGCTATCACAACTGTAGCAAAGCCCTTTTTCTCTTTTTTCCTCCAATTGTTGTGGTGTCAACATTGTAGGTTGTGGAAGTCTAGGAGTATCAACACTTCCATCTTTATAGATATGAGTGGTAGGCTTCCTAGTCGCCATAATTTTATATTCAATTTTTCTTGCCAACCTAAATGCCTTCTCCAATGAATCAAGTTCCCAAACGCGAACTCTTTGTTGGATGTTATCCTTTAAAGTCCCTATGAAGACATCAATCCTATGTTCCTCTGTAATATCAATTGCCCTTATATTCAATTTTTGGAAGTCCTCAATGTGCTCCACCACTAAACCCTTTTGTTTCAGATTTATCAATTGGCTAAAGAAGGTATTTCTCTTTTTATCCTCATAATTTGCTATCATTTCCTCCATAAAAATTGACCAAGTGACAATTTTTTTAAGGGAGCAAATCCATCGATACCATACAAATGTATTTTGTTCTAAATGTAAAGTTTCAATGCATACCTTTTGTATGTTTTTCACATTATTGAGATCAAAATATTGCTCCATTTGTAGTATCCATGTTACGGGATCCTTGTCATCAAACTTCCTCATATCCATCTTTCGAATATGGTGGTTCTTCCATCCAAAATTAGCATTTATTAAATCACAATTAACATTTATTTTGTTCTCATCATGAGTTTCCTCTACAATATTTTTGGCATTAGGAAACATTTCTTGTATCAACTTTGTCAAACCTTCCATATCTGCTTTTAGATCATTTTTTCATGTTTTCCATCTTGTCTTTCGTTTTTTCTTCCATGTCATCCATCTTAGCTTCCATGCCAACTTCCATTCCATCCATCGTAGCTTCCATGCCATCCATCTTAGCTTCCATTCTTTCATATTATTCTTCAAACCATCCATCTTCACTTCCACACCTTTCTTCAAAACTTCCATTTCATTTTTTTTTCTCTTTGCGAGAGTGAAATTTGGTGCACTTGCTCTTGTAATTTTGATAGATCATGTTGCAATTATTCATCTTCATGAGTCATAGTAGAGTATTTTGAGGGCTTAATGGGTGTTGAATTATTTTTAGGAGAAATTTTAGAACCTAATACTATGCTCAATAGGCCCTTGGAATCACTTAAAACTGATTTTTCAAACAAGACTTATGCAATTTGAAAAATAAAATACACACCTTTTTCTTGCTTTTGAGGAGCTCGATATTGAAACTGAATTATCTCTGTAATTTTGGATCTTAAATATCTAAAATTTGGTCCTGTAGTAGCCCTCTAAATCTTATTTCGAATGCCATAGGTCTGACCTGATTTGGATACTTCAAGACAAAGTTATGTCGGATCTCCCACAATGACCTAATTATGGACTGGTTCAGTAAAGCACACTTGTACGGTGTTCCACGTCTCATTGTTTCCTCCTTCGGCTCTGAAATGGATACACAGGAAACTGCAGTTAGTTTACTTGCATCCACTTTTTACGAAATTCCAATTCGATGGTTAGAGAGAGAGTTATGACAATTTTCCCAAGGTCACCTCTTTGAGATGAAATTTGGGAGCCTGAGAAAACCCTAAATTCCACAGATAATATCTCCGCAAATATTTCAAACCAAGATCTGAAATTTTTACAGGAGGTGTCTCAGGATTTCAGCTTCTCTCTTTAAAAATTTCAGCTTCTGAACCTTCGTAGAAAAAAATTTATAGCGAAAATTCCACGATGACTTGTTTAGGTGAAATTTGGGAGCATGAAAAAATCCTAACTTCCACAGATCATATCTCTGAAAATATTGTGAACCAAGATCTGAAATTTGTACATGAAGTTTCTTAGGATTTCATATTCGCTCTGTAAAAATTTCAACTTTTGAACCTTCGTAAAAAAAAAGTTATCGAAAATTTCACGATGACCTGTTTGGAGCAGCAAAACCCTAGAATCCAAAGCTCTGATACCAAATGTTATGAAACCAGCTCCAAAAATAGAAGAAAAGAGGAATCAATGCCTTAGAAATCAGCCACTTCGAGGGGGAAATCTCCAATACATTACATAGATGAACAATTCTTGGATGATACAAATGAAAAAACCTCCTTGTATATATAGGGGTCCATGGGGTCACAATATAATCCTAGTCGACCTAACAATAATAATGTAAGGGAACAATAATAACAATATGGGGGTTACAGGGGTACAAAATTAACAATAAGGGGACTACAAAAATAAGAATAAGGGACTACACTAGTAATATGGGGACGTAATAGGGTCTTTAATGTGGCCTTGATATTCTATCTTCTATTATAAACCAATGTTCCATCGTATTCTTTCCTAATGATCATATTATCTCCTCAACTCCTTAGGTGTCTTCTAGCACGATCTCCTTCATCATCATATTTTCTGGACATAATAGAATACCTGTGACTGCAATACACCCATGAAAAGATGACATCAGTCCGATAAACCCATAGCCTAAGATGCTTCATGAAATCACTTATAAGGGCAGAAAATGGTGACTGGTTGAGTGATTGACTCAGGGATTATGTAGTTCCAGAGGCCAAGGTCTTGGACTGAAGCTTTGGATTTCACAATGTGTAGTTGAGGATGGTCAGGGTTAAAGGATTGTGCAGTTGTGGGACTCAAGGACTCAGGCTAGAGGCTTGAGCCTTGATACTATGCAATGTGCAGTTCTAGAGGCCTCAGCAAAGAGGTAAATTTATTGTGTAGTTGCATAGTTCAAGAGCTCAAGGCTGAGTCTTGATGCTTGTGACTACATAGTGCGCATAGAAGGATGGCTGGAGGTAAGGATTGTTTAGTTTTAGAGCTCGGGGGCTGGGCTTGAGCACTGACATTGCGAAATGCATATTTTTTGGAGGTATATATTGTGCATTGTGTAGTGCCAAGAGGAAAGGTTGCTACTTGAGGATTGAGATTGCACAGTGCGGAGTCTAGGAGGTCTGAATGAGGCTGAGAAGCTCAGTCGGGGAGTTTTCCCAGTTTTGACAAAGTGTGGGATTAGGAGATGAAGTTGAACAAGAAAAAGACTTGAGCATGATCACACAATTGGATCACTTAATGACACAACATAAGACACTCAAAACACATGAACACCATACTTTCCTCAATGCAGGAGCATTGCAACAACTCACTCCAAGTGCGCCACTAAAGATACAATTTGCGACGCCAATGACGAAACTTGTGTGAAAATGCTTGAAACTTTGGAAATGAGTATGATAGATGTTTACATGATGAGAAAAAATAATTTTCATAAAGATTAACCCTTAAAAAACACTAGAACTAAATTTTATACAATGTGCAACACTTAACATGCTAAAAGATGACATTTTATATATGAGCAGGAAAAGTGTGAATGACACTTGCAATATGTGCACAACAGTGAAAGTGAACCATGATAAAGCGAAGATAGCATGAAAGTGACACTAATTAAAGTGAAAGAAATCAAAATAAACAGTTGAAAACATGAAAACAACACTTGCAAAAGTGAAGGTGCGTAAAAGAGACAATTTGAAAACTCATCAAAATAGAAGTACAAACAAAGCCAAAAGTGAGGGACTATTAATGACAATGTGCACTGACTGTCGACATGGGTTAAACATTTCACAAGAACTGTCTTGATGGATTGTGTTATGATTGTTCAATATTTCATAAAATAATGTGCTTATGAACTTGTTGCAAACTGAGCATGTGTGAGAAAGTGACTTCGACCGATCGTAAGATCCATAGTAGGCTCCAAAATTCAAGTGTAGGTAAATTTGTGGAGGGTGTTTGTCACATCGAAAACACTTGGCGACACATTGGTATAACTCCAACTTCTCTTTCTTGTCTAATGCTTACTTGCATGGTCTATTTCTTTAGGGAGTATTGATTTATCATTCAAATTACCATGGATTCCCCACACACCCCATGCATGAAAATAGTCCCCTTCACTCAGTCAAACACAAACACAAGATCAACGATCACACAATGTTTTAAATCAGGAAAGGGTAATGAATTTTGCGAGCTTTAGATTTTTAGAGTATAGTTTTTCATCTCTGGTGTTGCTCTGTTTCCAACAAGCCTGGATGGTACCTCGACAGAGTCACTTCAGGGACACAAATATTTCTCCGCTACTAGTAGACCTAGACAGTACCCTAGTGAAGTTGCTTGCTTCAGCTCTCTACGTAGGAATCCTTTCTCTGCTTTTGAATTTATTTATTTATTTTATATAGGACTGTGCATCGACACTTATTTATTTCATGGGCGGAAGAGGGATCCCGACTTATTGAGAGCATAAGAGGTTTTCCCTTCATAGAAGCATATATAAGACCTCCGATATTTTTTTGCTCGTTTAAATTTTTCCCTTGTCCTTCTCTACTTGATTGGATCAGCCTAAAAACACTTAAACATAAAGACCCAAGTGTAGGCATGAGGTTTCCATAATATACATGGAGATCATGGTTCAACACAAGGCTTTCCTTACATAAGGATCGTATTTTCCATAATAACATCATCAACCAAAACGTGTAACAAAGGTAAGGAATAAGGATAGAGAGTTAGCCAAATGTTGCAGTGTCGCAAAGCCCTTTTTTATTTTTCCACATTGTCTTCCAAGCCCAAATAGGACACCCTTCATGGAAATTCTTCATTAAACAAAACATAAAAGATGAAACAAAACAAGGAAACAAAACTAGGAGGAAAAAAACAAAAGGAGGCTAACTAAAAAGAGGGTGCAAGACAAAATTTAGAAAACACAAGAGAAACTACACAAAATGAGTGCATGATGAATGTGCAAAGGAAACTAACATGCAACTAAAATTATTCCTAACCTAACCAGTTAGAAGGTCAATGTCATGTATAATTAAATTTCCAATGTAGCCACCATAGTTTTTCTCGACCTGCAATCACAAAGATATCATTGATTAAAACTAAGATAAAACAATGTGCAACAGAAAAGATAGGAGCTTGAATATTCTGCACAAAAATTGAAGGTCTTTCCTTTCAACAGAAAGATATGTCATAACCAGTACTTCTAACCATTTTTCACTCTAAGTACCCTTTTTTCTAAAAACCGCAAGAAGACAAACCTTCGAGTCTTCTTGCAAATGTATATTCATCTACACTGTACTCCTTAAAAAGCATGAGAAAAAGCTGAAACTTGGTATTTACGACAAAGCTTGCTAGGTAAGATTGCTCCAACCATTTAATGATTGGATCATGAAACTCGAAACAATCCTATTGAGAATCCGGAAATATTTGAAAATATGAATATAAAATTAAAAGCGCGAGATCAAGATAAGAATATTGTAAGGGAAAATTAATCTAATCATATTCAAAAGGTTTGTCAAGATAGTGAGGACCTGACATAAACATCAACAAAGGTTGAAGTGCCTCAGCTACTTGACAAGTATATGAATGGTAAGATGAAACATAAAGATTAATCGATGTGAAACAATTGTCATCAAATATAATAGTGGGAGAATGATAAAATGAATGATAGTTAATATTATGATCATGTGGACCATTCATGGAAAGAGATTCTCGATTAGAAGATAAAAAATATAGATCAATTTTAACATCTTTACGAATGCCTTAAATAGATGAATCATATTCCTCGCATGATAAACATAACAAATGATTTCCTTGTGACTGGTTGCATGTTATACTGA
This sequence comes from Pinus albicaulis, assembly GCA_034641835.2. Classification (NCBI taxonomy): domain Eukaryota; kingdom Viridiplantae; phylum Streptophyta; class Pinopsida; order Pinales; family Pinaceae; genus Pinus; species Pinus albicaulis. The sequence goes on from CM076581.1 coordinate 736,954,546, forward strand.
CATGGTAATCATTGAAAGAAGTGAAAAGGAATTCCAATACAAGAAAAACATGAGACCATCAAGATACAATGAATAAAGAAGATTTTATTCACACAATAACTCATGAATTCATTAGCACTCAGGAGGATTTCGGGTGCGATGAAGATCAATATTCATGATATAACATTCATAAGAAAAACGAGGAGCTGAATATTCTTAAATGAATCTGATAAGCTTGATTTCTTTGGCCAAAGATGATTTTATAAATGATTAACTTCACATTTCCATGATTCTATGAGAGATACACATTCCAAAACCAAGTTTGATACAAGATATTTGCATGAATATGAATCGAATGAGGAAGGTTCCTAAATCCAATCAGAAATAAAATCTTGAAAGATCCAAAGACTACATCTAAAATACCAAACATCTTTTAAGAAAAAAAATTCATCGAGTGAAACCATGCAAAGAGAAGGATTTCGCGAGAGAAAAAAGATATGACTTAGTTCAGGGACCTTACCAAAGTCATGATATATTGTTATAACCATCAACAGAAGTTGAAGTGCCTCGACGCCTTGGCAAGTCCTAGAAATTTCAAGGATTATAAAATCTCATTTTGAAGATTGAACCAAATCATGCATGGTGTGAGGATAAGTACTACCATTGATTTCAATAAGACTACTACTAATTAGATGGAAACCATATCTTTCACTGATTTGATCATATTTTACAACTTCAACAACCAAATTACTCAAGTCAAAAGATTCTTCTGATCGTAAATATGAAGATGAATGAATCGAGGAAATTTCCTTAGCAAGATAATTTGAAGAATTGTCTTTATGAAAAATAAGAGATGATGAGGGATGGAAATGATACTCAATGATTTTGTTGTTCTCCCTTTCATCATTGATATTCCCACCACCTTGTTCCAATTGAGAAGTTAACTCATCAGGTGCAGAACTTGAATAGAAAGGATTATCCTCGTCACAAGTTGATGCACCACAAATGGTAGAACACAAGGGACAGTGAGATGAAGAGGGAGTTTTGATAAGAAAATCTTCTTTAACCAAATGAGATTTTTGATGAGACACAAAAAGGTCAATTGTCATACTTAGGAATTCATCATCACATATGTCAACAGAGTCATCATTGTTAGGACTATTTTTTTCCAAGATTTGAGATTGATTAAGAAAACATGTTTCATTTTATTCACTACCAGGATTAGTGAATTGAAAATCAACCAAGAATTAGGAAGTATCATCTTCATACAGAGGATTTTTCAAAAGAGAAGAAATATAGAAATAATCTTTACCTTCTTACTCCTCTACCTGCGAAATATGACTACCTTGCACATGTTCACTACTTATATTTGGAATAGGTTGATAAAGAAAACCATGGGGCAAGGGATCATAAGAAAAATATGATAGAGGAGGAAAAGAATCCAAATCAGATTCAGAACTAGTCTTCACCATATAATTCATAGTCCATTCTGGGATTTTCTCCATTGACTCTTAATGATGAAAAGCAGAAGGGGAATGAGAAAATGGACTAGGAATTTGATTTGCAAATTTCCCAACTTTATTATATCACAAGGAGGAACACACATTGGTACTAGAAAAGGAGGAGGACAAGGACCAAAAGAAGTAGTAGGTTCCTCCTATGAAATTATAGGTGCTTCATGATTTAAAAAAGTTGGGGAAGTAGAAACATTAGGGGGTTCATATTGAGAATTTGATAGGGCATAGTTTAATTCAATTCTCTTCTTGATAATTAATTGTGATCTTAATTCTCTTACTTAGATATTCTCTTTATTAGCTTATTAGATCTTTCATCAAGATAATTACCAAAAATATAAGAGACACAAATTTAGGCTATTCGAGCTAGGGCCAAAACTTCTCCCTCTTGGAGTGGAAAACCCGTAAGTAATTCTTCTTATAGACGTTTAGTTGACAAGTACCATGACCATGACACAAACCCTTGACCTTAGTGTACCTCCAATACCCTTGTCACCTTCTCTTCTTAGCTCCTTATAGATGATCCTTCTTTCTGCACCGCACTGCACCGATACTAGGAAACTCAGTCTTTGATCAGCAACCCTTAACACAATAATTCCTTCCTTCAATTCCTTAGATCTTCTTCTCGGATGCTTTAGTACTTTCCTTGCTTATCATTTTGAATCTTAATGAGTCACTTTATTTCCAAGATTGAATTCTCTTTGATGTTGCAATAGACCTTAGAACAGACCTCGACTTATTTCAAATTTGCATGAGATATATAACGTGGATTAGACCGAATCAAGGTAGACTTATTCTGTCCTTTCTACACATATATAGACTTTTCCAAGATGTATACTTCGTTCTTTTCACTTTATATACTACTTCCTTTTGTTCTACAATTCAGACATATATATACCAGACCTTGACTAAGATCAATGTACCTAAAACAGAGAGTCATTTTCCCTTGCTGAAATGCTTCCTTCTTCGCTTCAGTTGTGAACCCTTAACTTCAAACTTCAATTGCAAACTTATCCAAAAACTTATCTCAGACTTGATTGAGATTCTCTTACCAAGTGAAACCGCAAACCTTATTATATATAGTGTTAACCTTCATGCGTTTAGGCTGACCTGTCAAACGGTGGGTAGGCCGACTTGATAAGGAGACTTATCACTAAGTATTGCAGTCGACTTCATGGAGCTTCTTCCAGCAAGGTGACAAGGGCGTGGAGCATACTTTTACATTGTTTCTTTGACTCTTTTACAAGTGTAACCTTGCTTCATGTACATGACTCTAATTTATATATTTATGATAAGATGAAAAACCCCTAAAATACATCAAGAAGAAGTATTTGACTTATAATAAAACTACTTTCTCATGAAACCCATGATTCAAGCTTTACAAAATACATTTTATTATCTTTTTCTTCTTCATTACATAAATTCATAATTACATAGTCATTATGAAGACTGATCCTAGTTACACTTTCTAACAGTTCAATTCACCGTGCAACAAGATGTGAACCAAATGCTTAAAATTTTGTTTAAATGAATCCCAATCTGTGTCTTCTCCCATTAATTCATAACAAAGGTGAAGGAATCGATTAGAGAAATCCAAAATTGATTCACTAGGATTAATTCTTAGTTGATTAATTATTTTAAGAACATCATGATAATCATACCCCTCAAATGCTTTATGAAGCTCCTTTGCAAGTAGGTCGAATGAGTGGATAGAAGGAACAGGTGATGTATGATACCATTTCTTAACAAGACCTTCAAATGTGAGGGTGAGAAATCTATCCATGACATCCTTTTATTATTCCATTAAAAAGGAAAAAACAGGAAACTTGAAACAAATGTTCACGAAGAGTTAATTCACCCTCGCTATCAAAATTAAATTGGCACAGGTTATGAATAAATTCCACGGGGATGGTAAGATCAAGATATTTAGAAAAACAACTCGTGATTATGATTTGTGAAATATCTATTTTGGATAAGAGATTCAAAGAAGATTCAACGGGCACAACTTGTCATATGGCCCTCCTAGCGCCATTTTGTTAACGTTGCTAGAAATTCGTCAACCAAGGGGGTCTCCCCGATGTGAAGTCTTAATTAGACTTCATACAATTTGGAATAGGATCCCATCCAAAGTATCATCCTGGTTTCCATATATTCTTATATATTTTCCTTGGCTTTATTTGTCAGCAAGAGAGAAAAGCATGTATGTGACTTTGCAAAAAGAAAGTAAGTGTGCCTAGTGAATGTTCCGTTGCAGGTCTACCAAGGTTATTTTACTGCATAGGGAGGAAAATGTGAGCCTCTAAGAGAGAGATAATAGTACCACACTAGTAGAGGCACACGCCAACAAAAGATAAAATCTCCTAAAATCAAGTAGAATAGTACACATAGATACAACAATTGCTATAATCATTACAACACATTTTCAATTAGATAAGCACTAAAATAACTGAAATAGTTCAACTACTTTAATATAGGTGAAATAAAACATGAATCATAAACATTTAAAAAAAAATCTTACAAATATTCACAATCCATGCATGAAAATTTGATGGCCATCGGGCTTCAAGTATTAAGTAAAAGTCCCAAGATACATGAATACAACAACCATCGCCAAATCCAATCATTGGAGCATTGGAGCCATAACTTACTCCCCAAAAGTATTGACTCTGTCCCTTTGATTCCTTATGGGAGAAGCCAAGGTGAAAATTCATTTTCTTGTACAATGAGGGTGTATATATAACAAGTGTTGTGATCCTTCACCTCCCTTGTGACTCTTGGACTACCCTCATGATCATTCAACTTCTCTATGACCTTTTGACTTCCTACATGACTTTTCACATTACATGAATGACCCTTGGAATTCCACTTTACATTATATTTCTCCATTATATAATTTACATAATCCACAAAAATTATGTGGCACATGATGACTCAAGACACAACATGACATGAAAATGATGACATGGGCTGCATGATGACATGGTATTATCAAGTCACTTTTTGTTGTTTCTTTATTTGTGTCTTCTCGAAAAGATGGTTCATGTTCTTCTTCTTCCTCCTCTTTATTCTTCAATGTGGTCTTTATCTTCTATATTTTGTTATAAACCATTTTTCATCTTATTTCCTCATGATCATTTTATCTCCTCAACTCCTTAGGTGTCCTCTAGAATGGTCTTCTTCTCTATCTCCTTGATCATCATCTTGTCATGACATAATAAAATACCTGTGACTGCAATTCACCCATGAAAATATGACATCAATCTTATAAACCCATAGCCTAGATGATTCATGAATCACTTGTTAGGTTAGGAACTGGTGACTGGTTGAGTGACTGACTATGTAGTTCTAGAGGACAAGGTCCAGGAATGAGGCTTGAGACTTCATAGGGAGTAGTTCAGGATGGTTAGGTTCAAATGATTGCATAGTTGAGGGACACGAGGACTTAGGATGGAGGCTTGAGCCTTGAGGCTGTGCAATGTGTAGTTCTAGAGGCTTGGACAAAGAGAAAAATTTATTGCGCAGTTTTGTATTTCAAGAGCTCAAGGTCGAGGCTTGATTTTTAAGACTGTGCAATGCATGAAGAAGGTTGGCTAGAGGCAAGGATTGCGTAGTTCTAAAGCTCAAGGGTTGGGATTGAGCACTGATATTTCCTGGTGTGCAGTTCATGGAGGAAAATACTGTGCATTGCATAATTCCAAGAGGCAAGGTTGCTTCTTAAGGACTAAGACTGTGTAGTGTGCAGTCTATGAGGATTGAATGAGGTTAAGAGGCACAGTCGGGGATTTTTCCCAATTTTTACTAAGTGTGGGATTAGGAGATGAAGTTAAACAAGAAAAAGACTTGAGAATGACCACACACTTATATCACTTGACAACACAACACATGACACTCAATACACATTAAAAACATACTTTCCTCAATGTGACAACATTGCATCAACTCACTCCATGTGCGACACTAAAGATGCACTTTGCGACGCCAGTGACGAAACTTGTGCGACAATGCTTAAAAATTTGGAAATGAGTAGGATACATATTTACATGATGAGAAAAAATTATTATCATAAATATTTCCCCTTGAAACACACCAGAAGTAGCTTTTATATTGTTGTATCTTAAGCGACAATTCCTTGCTTGTGAAAAGGAATCATTGCTTAAGACATTTTTTTAACAATGTGTCACATAAGTAATTATATCAGGTGGTCTTCGTCCAATCCATTTGGAAACTAATTCTTTAAAACTCTTAATAATCTGGTATAATGAAAGACTCTACAATGCAATTAATTGCTGATATCCGAATGGAAAAGAAGAAACTCAAAATGATATATTGTAACACATAATCTACCACTTTAAATTTCAGAATGAATTTATGGAGAGAGAGGAAACTCAAAATAATATGATGTAAACACATAATCTATTACTTCTAATTTCCAGAGATAATTTGTGAAGGGAGAGGAGTTGGAATGAAGGAGCGCAAATTAAGGTTATTTAAATCTTTTTGATGTAATTAAGAGACTGACAGCTACTTTACTTCACTTCATTCTAGGAAGAAGGGACACAAAATGACACAGGGAAAATGAATCGCCATCAAAAGTTTTAGGAAACTTAATGCTTCTTTCATTAATTCCTCATAAAAGTAAGTACCAAAGTTTTAGTCTTCCAGAGGTCCAAAACTTGGAACCCTTCATCTTTATTTCTATCTTGCTTAAATACATCAAAAATAGTTCGTAAATTCCAGAACTTCTTGAAACTCCTTCGACTACCTAAACTGTTAAAACTACTTATTACATTGCAATTGAGGACAACATTATAGCTTCAACCTTAACAAACAAATAAAACAAATTAAAATTTGAAAGGTTATTCTTTTTTCTTAATTTGATTTGTTGTTGATGCGACTCCCTGAAGTATTGATGTGTCTCCCTGACAGATCGGACATTGTTGCCCTACCTTTCTTCCAGAGTTCAAAATTTGTCTTTTCTACTTGCTGTCATGTCTTTTTTGCTTCTGGTGTGGTATTCGAACAGTTCTGCAATAACATATCCTTGCCCGACTTGACCCAGCTATTGCATTTCCAACAGAGCCACTATGTGCTCTCTTTTCCCAACTCTTCCTATGCCTCTATGTTTCAACCAAGGTTATCATGTCCCCTTCTGCCGAACTCTGCCTCTTCTGCTCGTGTCTGTTGCGTTCCGTCTTTTCCTTCCCTTTGCTTTACATCGGGTCACATACCTGAGTCTACTACTCACGTTCACGTTTTTTTGTAAAAAAAACGCAAATGTCCATAATCCTGGACTTTAAATAAGTTCAACTTAACCTTTGAATGGTATCACGTCCGCATTCCCATCGCATTTTGGCCTTAGGTGTTCACAACATATTTCTTAGTGCCTTTCCTCTTGAACTTGTGGTGTACGATATGCGACCACATCGCCTCGTAATATCGCAACTTTAGGCCTCGCCATAGATCGAATTTTATAACCTTTACCTCATCAGCACTTCGCAAATTTTCCAATTTTCAATTCCTTCGATCGCCGCAATATCTTGTCGCATGCGATGTGCAATATTCATCGCATCACTAGATCTTAAACTTGTTGCTTTTCACATCACATCTTTGCAAGTTTAACGATATCTCAAACTTGTATCCTTTACTGAATGCAATATGCAATGGAACCTATGGCCGACACGTGGCTTCTCTTCACAACCTCTGATCCATCTAACTTGCATTTATGTGATATGATCTTTGTCGTCCATCACTCCGCTTCAATTCTGCACTTTGATCCTGACTGTCGATTTTCCCCCTTTACGCTTCTTCCAAAACTCTTAAGTTTTTAAGGAAAATATGCTAGTTCTATGCCTTCGGGAAGTCTATACGATTTCTTCGATAACGAACACAGTTTCATTCAACAGGCTCGCATATGTTCCTTTAAAGAATAAACGATCTTGATTACTAATTTTTTCTTCTCCACGATGTAACCCTCCTGAGCTTATTCGGTATTATGTAGCGCTAGTCTCTCTTGAGCTTGTGAATAAGCCTAACTCAACCCTGGCCTGTGTGCAATGCTCTGAATGCATCAATCGGCCCGACTCTTGAACTGTTCTGCACGCGAATAAGCCTGACTCAACTCGCCTTCACATATCTAAACATAATGTTAATTTAATACACTAGCATAAAAATCAAAATTCTTTTTCAACATACAAAAATTTTACCTTTTATAACAAATATGCTTTTTTGGTGTTTTGAGAAATATTTCAAAAGTAAATGCAAATGAGCCACAACATCTGGCTCCACTTGGGGATAGTTCTTTTTCCCATGACAACTCTAAGAACCGTAGATTAGTGCCTTATCCATTGGGCATGGAGTCAAATATCGCTTGGTGACATATGAACAATGAGAAATTTGGTATTTACAATGGTGAAATGTTGAATTTTAGTGTTGGAAATAATGCTTCAGATACTGCCCATTCACAGGAAGCTACAGATATTCTCCATCTAAATCTTCTAGGATGAAAGTATTGTTTGATCTGGCTTCAGAGATTTTGTACGGGCCACACTAGAGAGGATCAAAATCTCCATGCTTTCCTTTATTTTCCCTTCTGGTGTTCAATCTTAATATTAAATCTCCTACTTGGAAGAGCATTTCTTTTGTTTTTCTGTCAAATATGGACTTCATCTTTGTCTGATAAGAAATCAAGTTATATCTAACTTTTTTCCTATCTTCACTTGATTCAATCACCTTGTTCAATCTTCTCACTAGAGCATTAGGTTCTTCCTGAGCTTCTTGAAGGAAAGAAATCACTGGTTTGGCCAACTGAGTAGGAAATAGTGCCTGAGTTCCATAAACCAATTCATAGGGTGACTTGCCAGTAGACCTCCTTGTGGTTACTCGTACTTCCCAAAGAGAAAACTTCAACTTTGAATCCCAGTCTTTCTAATTTTCAGTGATTGTCTTCTTTAGAATCCTGACCAATGTCTTGTTTGAAGACTCTGCTAATCCATTCCCTTGTGGATGGTAGGCTATGGAATGTGGAAAAATTACATTATATGTTTGACAGAAATTAATGAATTGAGCAGAATTAAATACTTGAGCATTATCAGTTACAATATTTACTAGACATCCAAACCCACTGAAGATGTTCTCCTCCAAAAACTTCATCATCACTTGGTCATTTGCTTTCTTGGTGGGGATTGCTTCAACCGACTTTGTAAAGTAATCAGTAGCATTTAGAATTCATTTGAACTACCCACTTTATGGTGGATTGATCTCTCCAATAAATTCCAGTCCCCACTGCCTGAAAGGATCTTCTATGAATACTCGAATGAGAGGCAACAAAGCAAGCCTCTTCTTTTCTGCAAACAATTGACACTTCTGACAACTTCTGACAACTTCTGACCAGTCTGTATACATCAGAAAACAGTGTAGGCCAATAAAAACCTGACTTGAGGATTTTATGTGCTGTGACCTTCCAACTATAATGCCCTCCACATAGACTTTCATGATATTACTTGGTAACCTCAATGGATTCACTTTTAGTTAAACACAACAACGAAATACCAGCAAGATCTTTCCAGTACAACTTTTCTTCTACTATGACATGTGGCTGACTTTTAAGCTTGAGAACTCTGTATTTGGTTCTATTCAGTGAATATGGACAAGAAAAGAAACACATGTAATGAACAACATATTTATACCAGTCTGAACACAAAAATTTGTATTGAATACCTGTTTTGGGCTTATTCTGACCTTCTTCATTGTCAACTCCATCCACTGGTGCCAAGAGATTAATTCCCAATGCTTGAAAAAATGTTTATGTTAAAAAAATTTCTAAACCATGTCCTTTGATTAACTTGGTGAGTTTAATGTCCAAATAGTACTTCTGGATTTTAGCTATCCATTTTTCTCTTTTTCCTTCAACATCACTTTGAACCAACACGTCCTTGACAACAAAATTAGGTACATAAGCAGTTATTTGGGATTGCAAAATGTAAGTCCTGGAGGCTTTGAGTTAGGTAACTTTGATAATAAGAACATAAACTTGGTAGGTCACACGCTTGGGAGCAATGAGGATATGGGTCTTATAAAAAATCCCTTAAAATATGATGCTAGTGGAACGATTAATAAAAAGGTTGTGAACCTTTTCTCAGTGGAGTTAAGTCAAGAAACCATCAGGATTCTTAGCAAAGGTTTAGGGTTTGTTGTTGCTCCTAAAGGCATCCCAAAAGAGAGCATTTTGTGCAGCATTGAGGAAGGCATTCAGATTTTACCTTTGGATGATAAAGAAGCTCTCAGACAATAATGCTCCCTGATTCTAAGAAAATCTAGAGCCCCTAAGAGTAATCTTAGCAAGGATGAAATGAGTGCTCTCAGAGCCTTTCGCAATAACGAAGATATTGTTGTCCTTAAAGCAAACAAGGGAGGAGCAGTGGTCGTTTTGGATAAAGTAGATTATATCAGGAAAATGAACGAGCATCTTGATTATAGCAGCTATAAGAAGCTGAAGTCCAACCCATTACCAAAGGTTTTAAGAGAGGTCAAGAAGGCAATTTCAAGCTCTCATCTCAATGACAAGTTAAAAAAGAAATTGACACCATCGTGTGAGGTCATTCCGAGAATTTATGGGTTACCCAAGATTCATAAAGAAGGTGTTTCCCTTAGACCGATTTTTAATACCATTGGATCCCCCACCTATGAATTAGCGAAATACGTGGCCAGAATCCTTAAGCCTCTTGATGGAAACACTGATTCCTTCATTAAGGACTCGAATGATTTCGTTAATCTTATTAAGAAGGAAAGGGTGGAGGAGAGAGATATCTTGGTAAGTTTTGATGCAGTTTCATTGTTTACCACAATTTCATTAGATGAAGCAGTGAAGGTTATTAAGGAAGTTACAGATCCAGAAACAGCTAGGCTTTCAGAGATTTGTTTATGATCAACCTTCTTCAGCTTCCAAGGAGAATTCTATGAGCAGGTATCAGGGGTCGTAATGGGATCACCTCTCTCACCCATTTTCGCCAACTTATTTATGGAGCACTTCGAGAAAAAATCCCTTGCCTCTTTTCCCTTAAGTCCAACGTGGTGGAAACGATTTGTAGATGACACCATCATAAAGTGGACACATGGCAGGGAAAATCTCGACAAATTCTTTAATCATCTCAACTCAATTTCCTCAAAGATTAAGTTTACTATGGAGATGGAAGAAAACAGGAGAATTACTTTCTTAGATGTCCTTGTTACCAGAAAGGAGGATGGAACATTGGGGCATCAGGTGTTTAGGAAGAAAACCCATACTGATAGCTACCTTCATGCTGAGTCTTACCATCATCCTGTTCATAAATTTGGTGTCCTTAATAAGTTTGTTGTAAGAGCTCTACAGATATCCGATGATGAGCATCTAAAAGAGGAAATCACTCACATGACATCTGTTTTCATGGGTATAGGTTATAAAGGGAATGAGATCAGGAAAGCCATAAAAGAGCTGAAAATTTGGTCATGTCCAAGAAGCACCAAGGACCTCAAAAGAGTGGGAGTAGGGTTTTTCTACCATATATTAAGGGCGTTGCAGATAAGATCGCCAAGGTTTTGAGAAGAAATGATATTTTCGCACAATTTTCAGCAGCAGGAACCATAAGGCAGAAAATGAAGTCAGTGAAGGATAGTATTAGTCAGGAGCAGCTTAAAGGTGTTTACAAGATTGATTGTTCATGCGGAAAGAGTTACATTGGTGAAACCGGGCGCTCCCTTCAAAAATGTCTTAAGGAGCATAGTGCTGATATTAAGCATGAACGATGTCGCACTTCTGCCCTTGCTAATCACTCCTCAAAAACTAAACATCACATGCATCTTGAGGATGCTAAAATCATTGCCAAGGAGGAACACTATCGAAGGAGAAAAATTAGAGAAGCGCTCGAGATTATAAAACACCCACATAACATCAACAGGCATGGAGGATTCGAGATCAGTGACAGTTGGCGACCGCTAATTCGACAGATGTGCCCCTAGGGTTCGTCCTTTTCCCGGGTACTGTATCTCATATTTGCTTCTCCCTCGAAATATTTAAGGTTTGGTCTGTATGTATAGCTAGGAGAAATTTGTAGGGTTAAGCTAATTATATTATTTACTTTTAATAAATATCCTATTAATTAATTTTTATTTTCTATTAATAAAAAATAATTAATTAATAATTTTTTTTTTTCTGAAGTTGGACTAATTCTATTAAGTAAAAATATGATACAAGATGGTGTTACAATCAAGAGAGACAAAAAACCGGCAACCGGTAATGATAGGACTATCAACCTCGGTTCCGGAGGAGAAAAACAAGCTAAGTACTACAACCAAAGACTGGAAAGCTTAAATACTGATCTCTACCCAGAATGGGTAGAGGTCTCAACACGAAGCTTTTTCCCTTTCCTGTTTTTAACTTTGACCCATCCATCCAGGGGCGAATGAGCAACAATAACATGAAGACTGGGGTTAACCGAGGGGGGCCCCTCCTTTTCTGAGTCAGAGGAGGAGGTCAAATGAGCACGTTTTTGGGCGATGGCTAAGTCGGAGAACTGAGTCGGTCCATCGTTGGAAGGAACCCCAGCTGGAGGGGCATGATCCAAATCTGCATCGCTGGCTTCATCTTCAGAGCAAGAGGATTCAGAATCCACGGCAGCAGGTGGAGAGCAAGGAGCCCATCGTTTGGATTTGTGCTTGGAGAGGTTCTCCTTTTTCTTTTTTACCGGAAGAGAAGGGCAGGTGGACTGCAGATGCCCTGTTTGGTGGCAGTGGCGACAGCGGAAGGCTGTATTTTCGTAGTCCAAAGTTTGGGTCCAGACAAAGTCGTTCATTTTGAGAATGATTTGGTCTGGAAGACCCTTGCTTAAGTCCACCTCCACACATATTCTGGCATATGTGTAAAGACCTACTCTTTCCCTCCTATAATCTCCCGTTATGAAATTGCCCAAGGTGTTGCCTATAGTTTTGTAGACTGCAACATGCCATAAGTGGACAGGTAGGTTTGGAAGTCTGATCCATACCGGTGTCCTGGTGACGACTGCGTTTGCCGGATCAAAATCTGGAAACCAAGGCGTTAAGAAGAGCCCTGCAGTTCCCATGAACCAAGGGCCTTCTTCTAAAGCCTTTTCATAATGCTTACTATCATCAAAAAGAACAATGAAATATCCTCTTGAACAGAAACTGACCTTACAGTGATGTGTCCAGTTTGCATGAACCCATTCATAAAGATCCTGGGATCGCGGCCACAGTCCGTTGAATCTGCAAATGAAAGCTCTTTCTGCATATACCTGAAGATGATTTACAGGATCTGCATGGGAAATTTCGACAGAGGGAACTTCCTCTGTTTTGTTAACCAAAAAAGGCTTGGATTTAAGGGCTTCCGAGGGTTTAGGGATCTCGGAATGAACTGCATCCCTGTAAGAAAAGGGAGGAGCGGAGGACGACTGTCCCGCTGCACCCCCTCTCAAACGTAGAGTTAACACCAAAGAGTTGTTCCTGTTAATGCTGTAATAAGAGATGGGTAGAAGATCATCCAGTTGTTTCCCTTGAAAGATAAGTCTCAGAAGGACAGAAGGGATTCCAAACCGCCGTTCAAGAGCCAGCTTAAGATCCAGCACCAAATCTTCGGAACAGACCCATTGCAGGATGGTTTTGCCTGTTGGGTGAGAGATTTGGATCTGAAAAGAATCAAAGAGGTTCCTTGACACAGCGTCAGGATTTCTTGTGCTACCGAGAGCATGTCTGCCATGGCTTTGATGGGGAGGAACTTTCCCCGTCAAGAAGAAACTGTCATTGCTGGGCAGAACCGAGACAGAGCACTGGGGAGCAGGGTGAATGAAAAGCCAGTTGGTTATCTCCTGCCTGAAAACACAATCTCTGCAAGTTTTAAGATGCTGTAGCTGCCGTCTTTTTAATCCTGCAAGAAGCATCTGCCAAGTCAGATCTGCTGAGCAGGACCTGAGCGGAACCGATGATGCAGGACTGAGGACCTTCGAGGTCCAAAGCGGCATGAGAGCCTTCGAAATAGGGTGAGCTGTGGCTGGCATCTTAGCTGGGCGAGGAACCGTTAATTCCCAACTTCCAGCCCAGGTACCACTCGTATTTCTACCATCAAGACAGCTCTCAGCGCCAGAGCCCCAATAGTAAGCGTGAAGAAGAGGGAGACGCAAGCAGAGAGGTAGGGTGCTCGGCACCTCGTCGCCCACTGACCCACAACTGATATTCAATGTATGAAGACTCGTAATGACAGCCAATAAGGCCCCAAGCCCGCAGGGACATTCGGCCTTCTCAATAAACCTGCCGTCCAGGGGCACCAAACAATCGTTTGGTGCTGAAAAAACGAAAAGAAAAACAAAAATTACCAGATGTGGGTGCGCTAGAACAAGAACGGGCCAAGATTCATGCCCAAAGTAGGCGGGGGAAGGATGGGGGTCTCTGTTGGAGGGCGCCGACAAAACCAGATCCCAAGCTCCGCAAAAGACCAGAGCATGTCCTAAGTTCGGAGGCAGCCCACTCATGGAATCCAGAGCCATGAAAACAGGAGAACCAAACCCTTCCAAAGCGCAACCAGGAGTATCCGCCGCCGCGCGGCCAAACCTGCAAAACCTGCAAAACCTGCAAAACCTAGCTCTTCCGCTCTCCATAAGCGCTCCTCGAAATTCCCTCTAAAGGTAATGATTCAAATCCAAACAAAAAAAGAATCAATTAATAATTATTATTAGTATCTAAAGTTTTTAATAGAAATAGAAATAAAAATAATAATAATTAATAATGATCATTTTTAACATTAGATTAATTATTAGTAAATCCAAGTGAACAATTAATGATTATTAGAATAAATTTAGATTTGGAGAATTAAAAAAAATTTAAAAAAAAATTAGGAACTTTTATTTAAGCAATTTATAAAAAATAAAATTTATAAAAAGTAACCCTTATATTATTTTAATTAAGAAATTAATATAAAAATTAAGAAATTTTATAAAATTAACCCTTAATTTATTTCTAATTTAATTAGATAATAATTAACCCTTACATTATTTTTAGGTTAGATTAAGTTAATTTGATAAATTAAGTTTGCCCTTAGTTTATATTTTAAAGTTAGATATTTTTAGATAACCTTAGTTAGTTATAATTATTATTTTTAATTTTATTAGATAATTTAAGTTAGGTTTAATTATTAATGTAGTTAAGAAAAAAATTAGTAACTTACAATTAAACAATTAATATAAAAATTAAATTTATTAAAACAAAAATTCTTGTACCTCTAGGCTTTATCACTTATAATTAATATAAATATAAAAATTTCAATAAAATTAAAATTCATAAAAATTAATAATTATTATTAAAATTAAAATTAATGAACAAATTTAAAATTCAAAAAATTAATTATTAAATTAATACAAATAATATTATTCTATTATTTATCTATAATTATTTTATTATAATAAAAATAAATTTATTAAAATTTTATTAAAATTAAATTATTTATTTATTTAATAAATTAAAGATAATAAAATTAATTAATTAATCGATCGGTTCTTTCTCCTCTCTTTTCATTTCATTATTTTTACCTTGTCCTTTGCGTCCTTCTTTCACTCTTCATTCTTCATCGTGTCCTAAAAATGGATCCCTGTTGGGATTTGAAACGTCGACCGTTGTTTTATCACACTGTGGAAAATCCGGAAACTTCATTAATCAATAACCACAGAAGCTTGAAATCCAAAATTCATACACTTGTTTCTCCAAGATGTTATATTTGAGCTCAACATCTCTCAAAACTTTGCTGAAAAATGCCACTGGTTGTTCCTTACTATTGTCATTTTTTTGCAATAACCCAACAACAATAGTGGTGGGGGAAGCAAATGAAAATATTTGAAATACCTTTTGATAATCAAGGCTTATTAAAACTGGAGCTTCCTGGAGTACTTATTTTATTCTGGAAAATGATTCTCTTTCTTCTTTATCCCACCTCACTTCTACATTCTTCTTCAACATGTCTGTTATATTTCTCACAATCTCAACATAATTTGGTACAATTATTCTCAGAAAGTTTATTTTCCCAAAAATCTCTGAATATATTTCTTGCTTTTGGGTAAAGGAATGGTTTAAATTGCCTCCACCCTAGCTAGATCAATCTTTACTCCTTGTTTCGAAACTATGTGACCCAATAATTTACCTCCCTCAAAGGAAAACAAATATTTTTTTGGATTTAGTGACAGACCATACTTCATGCACTTTTCAAAAGTCATTTGCAAATGTTCCAGGTGCTCATCATCTGATCCTGAAAAAACAGTTACATCATCCAAATATATAACCACATACTTGTCTCCCACAAACACTATGTCCATGGCCCTCTGAAAAGTTTCACCTGGATTCATAAGACCAAATAGCATTCGTGCATACATGAAGGTGCCCTAGGGGGTTGTAAAAGTTTTCGTCTTTTGATCTTCATGATCTAGTGCCACTTGGTTATATCCATAGAATCCATCAACCATAGACATTATGTAAGCTCTTGTCACTTTCTGTAAGACATAATCCATTTTAGGTAAAGGATAATTATCCTTTAGAGATGCTCTGTTCAAATTCCTGAAATCCACACACAATCTTGTCTCTCCATTTCTCTTCCTCGCATGAACCATATTAGAAACCCAATCCGAATATTTGAGAGGGACTATGATTTTTTCTTGCAGCAATTTCTTTACTTCCTTCTCAATGAGAGCTAACAGTAATGGATTAATCTGTCTGAGATTTTGTCTATGTGGTTTGATTCCTTCTTTCAATGGGATCTTATGTTGTATTGTGATTTTATCATACGTTTTCAAGTCTTCATATGACCAAGCAAACACATCCATATACTTCTTAAAAAGTTCAATGTATCTTTCTTTGTAATTTTTTGGAACACCCTTAAATAATTTCACCATTTTTGGCTCCTGATGAGTTCCAAAATTGCAATCTTCCATCTCTTCCTCTTGATGTATTTCCTTCGAATTAACAACAACGTCGTTAGATTCAAAGAGTCTTTCAAGGGGAACTAGTCCTTTAGCGAGGATATTGTCTTTCAATTGGATAATCTTCTGCTCACCTATTGACTGCTTGAGGTTTATTACCTCCCCTTTCTGCTCCATCTATTCTTCTTCTTGATCTATCTCAGCATCTTCAAAGTTTCCAATCATTTTCAAGAAATGATTTATCTGCTCATAATCATCAAACACCTGCCAATGTTTCACATTGTCAGGAATAGAGGGTCCGTGTCTAATTTCAATCTCATACCTTAACCTTGGATTCATTGGAGGCTTAAAGGTACTAGCTGCAACTGCTAACGAATCTGCCAACCTATTCTCCTCCCTCAGGATGAACCGAATATTGAAGGCTTCAAAATAGTTCTCTATCAGATCCCAAACTTCATTTATGTATGATCTTAATCTCGGATGCTTGGTCTAACAATGATTTTTGATTTGTCTTATTATCAATTCAGAGTCACCGAAAATTTAAATAAACTGAACTTCCATCTGTTTAGCAACTTTAAGGCTTAAGATTAATGCCTCATACTCAGCCACATTATTTGTTGAATCAAATTGACTTAAAAGAAAAAGGCATGAGGTCACCTTCTAGGGATATCGGCAAGAATCCAACTCACGTGCCTTGCTTGGAGTAGGCACCATCAAAGTAGCATTTCCAAATCCTTTTTGAGTGCAGCTCATTATTTTCAACTACTGAAGGGAGCCGCTTCCCTATGTCTTCAACAAATTTTTCACCTTTATGCAGCATGAAACATGAAATATCTTCTGTTTCTCGACTATAAATAGGGGAATTTCCTGCATCTTTCTTGGTAGTAGTATTCACGAACCTTGTTTCCCTGTACAATCTCCTTTCTTCCCCATTGAATACTGGAATGATAGCATAATTGAAATCCAATTTAAGAACACCTCCTAGCTTTTCTCCCCAATATCTTGACAGGAGCATTCCAAACATGTCGGGAATGTCAATAACCACTACATCGATGACTATACTCTTTGCCGGAATTTGTGCCAAAGAAACTGCTACATCTTTAATTAACCTAATCCATTTCACCCTTTTGGAATCAAATAATACAAATCCCTGTAAGGTTTGGTAATCTACAAGTTTAATACCTTCATAATAGACAATGGCATGAGATTATGGGATACTCCTGAGTCCAATATACAATTATGGAGAATAAAATCATGAAGCAATGGAGAAATGTAGAATGGTGGAATGGAGGAGTCTACTTCTTCTACATGAGGACCAAAGGTGACCACTGGCTTCGCTTCTTGTAAGTTCACCGTGTCACTTATATCTTCAATCTATGTGAGATTAATAAATTCTGAAATTTCTTTCTTGTAGGCTGGTATTTTAGCTAATCCTAGAAGAGGTACCTGAATTTTTACCTTCTTCAACTCTATTGTCAAACTAAAAGGATGAGTTTGTTTAACGTTATTTTTAGGTTCTTCTTCACTCTTTCTAGAATTTGTTGCTTGTTTGGGTACAGGAACAACTCTCTCCAAAATATTAGTATCAACCGATTTGTTCTGGGAAGGTTCACCCTGTTGCACATCTGTTCTATTAATTGAATTTACAGATTGCTTCCCATTACTGACTTGTTTTATAGGGTCCCTTTGTTGTGGAGTTACCATTGGATGAGGGATATAATCTTGTTGTTCACCTTCATTATCCCGCACTCTAGATCTCTTTCTATACCCCAAATCATACTTTTTATGCAGCTCATCTTGCATGAAATACGTGAATTGCCTACAGTATTCATCCATTTCATCTTGGGAAAAAGATACTTCAGCATCAACATATTCTCCCTCACAATATTCCTCTTCATCATCTTTTATTGTGTACATAACAGATATTTGATCTTCAGCTTCCCTTTGGTCATCTTCTGCTGACTCTCCAGGTGTTGCTGCTATATACAATGGTGCTTGAACCTGGTCTCGATATTTTCTTTACCCCTGCAAAATTTGCAGGGGATGCCTTGTGAATTGAGGGTTAAATCCCCTTTGATTTTTTTGTACTTGTCTTTGGCATTTTTTACTTTCCAATTCCATCTTAACTAGCTTATTTGACAATTTTTTTATCACCTTTGTCATATCTTCAATTCTTTGATCTTGTGATGATTCTTCTTTGGCTTTCCCCTTCTCTTCGACTGGTTGTTTCCCTTTCGCCTTTCCACCTGCAGTCATATTAGCTTCACTATCTAAAGCATCTGTCTGTATTTTCTCTAAAGTAGGGGATCTCCTTTCTCTAAGCATGAAACTATACAATTTATTGAATCTTTCGATAAAATCTGATATATTCTCATATGGTTTTCTTTTTATTGCTTTGAATTTTGTCAGTGAATATCCATGATCCCTTTTTTCACCCCATCTCTGAGTGAATCGATTTTCCAGTTCTTCCCATGTATTAATAGAATTATTTGGCAATTCCTTAAACCACTTTCTAGCTTGTCCATCCAAAGACTAAACAAAAAGCCTCATTACAACATCAAGATGTTCTACATTCATATTTTGAGAAAAACTACAAAACATAGGCAAGTTTTGTTCTGTAGTTATTTCATCTTCTCTAGTAAAACGTGGGAGTAATTTAAGATACTCTTAAGGCATTGCATTCATTGGTTGTGGAAGGTTAAGTGGAGCATATTTGTTCAACAAAAACGCTAGTGCTGCCATGTTTGCACCTTGACTGATTGTTCCTTTGTTAGATGCAGTTGACGAACCTATTGTGAAAATTAACGAAGGTGGAGGTAAAACTGATATGGGGGTGGGTTTATGGACAATTGCAGAGGGATCAACAACTGGATTTTGTTGAGCTTGAGTAAAAATAAAATAAATAGACTCAAACGAATGTTCTTCCAACTTAGGTTCTTGAAAATAAAGTGGTGTGAAAGGTGAATCTTGTTCCAAGAAAGGAAGTACTTCAGAGATATCTTCAAACAAAGGATTACTAGAACTACTGCCAAGAGCTGACAATGTAGGACTAGGTTCTGAGGGGGTTTTGGGTTTCTGAACCCTTTTAGAAACCAATCTTTCAGGGTCTGACAAAGCAGGGACCTTCTCCTGCGAGGTATCTGACCTCGTGTGACGCCTTTTGTGAGCCAAAATTCTGAGAATAAAAAACATGGCCAAATATTTCCTCCTCACTAAATAGCCAGAGGAAATAATGTGAAAAACGTAGGGAAAATAACTTTGTCTCTTTGTCCCCAGGAACAACGCCAGAAAATGTTGTATCTTAAGATACAATTCCTTGGCTATGAAAAGGAATCCATGCTTAAGACATTTTTTTAACAGTGTGTCACAAAAGTAATTATATCAGGTGGTCTTCATTCAATCCCTTTGGAAACTAATTCTTTAATACTCTTAATTATCTGGTATAATGAAAGACTCTACAATGCCATTAACTGTTGATATCCGAATGGAAAAGAAAAAATGTAGAAGAAACTCAAAATGATATGCTATAACACATAATCTACCACTTTAAATTTCGGAATGAATTTATGGAGAGAGAGGAAACTCAAAATAATATGTTGTAAACACATAATCTATTACTTTTAAGTTCTAGAGAGAATTTGTGAAGGGAGAGGAGTTGGAATGAAGGAGCGCAAATCAAGGTTATTTAAATCTTACTCACAGATGTAATTAAGAAACCGGAAACTACTTCACTTCATTCCAGGAAGAAGGGACACAAAATGGCACAGGAAAAATGAATCACCATCAACAGTTGTAGGAAACTTGATGTTTCTTTCATTAATTCCTCAAAAAAGTAAGTATCAAAGTTTTAGTCTTCCAGAGGTCCAAAAATCAGAACCCTTCTTCTTTCTTTCTATCTTGCTTAAATACATCAAAAAGTTCGTAACTGCCATAAATTATTGAAACTCCTTTGACTACCTAAACTGTTAAAACTACTTATTACATTGCAATTGAGGACATCATTATAGCTTCGACCTTAACAGAAAAACAAAACGAATTAAAATTTGAAAGGTTATTCTTTTGCTGAATTTGATTTGTTGTTGATGCATCTCCCTGAAGTACTGATGTGTCTCCCTGATAGATTGGACATCCTTGCCCTGCCTTTCTTCCAGAGTTCAACATTTGTCTTTTCTGCTTGTTGTCATGTATTTTCTGCTTCTGTTGCGGTATTCGAATAGTTATGCAATAACGTATCCTTGTCTGACTTGACCCAACTGTTGCATTTCCAACAGAGCCACTATGTACTCTCTTTGCCCGACTCTACCTATGCCTCTACGTTTCAACCAAGGTTATCATGTCCCCTTCTTCCTAACTCTTCCTCTTATGCTCGTGTCTGATGCGTTCCATCTTTTCCTTCCCTTTGCTCTGTGTCGGGTCACATACCTGAGTCTACTGCCCGCATTAACGTTTCTCCATAAAACCAACACAACTGCACATAATATTTGACTTTAAATAAGTTCAACTTAACCTTCGAATGGTATCACATTTGCCTTTCCATCGCATTTCAGCCTTTGGCGTTCACAACATATTTCTTAGCACCTTTCCTCCTGAACTTGGGATGTGCGATATGCAACCACATAGCCTCGTAATATCACAACTTTAGGCCTCATCGTAGATCAGATTTTATAAACTTTACCTCATCAGCACTTTGCAAATTTTCCAATTTTCAATTCCTCCAACCGCCGCAATATCTTATCACATGCGATGTGTGATATTCATTGCATCGCCAAATTTTAAACTTGTCGCTCTTCACATTGCATCTTTGCAAGTTTAACCATATCTCAAACTTGTATCCTTTACCGAATGTGATATGCGACGAAACCTATGGCCGACGCGTGGCTTCTCTTCACAACCTCTAATCCATCTGACTTGCATTTCTATGATATGATCTCTGTCGTCCACCTCTCCGCTTCAATTCTGCGCTTTGATCCTTACCGTCAATTTCCCCCCTTTACGCTTATTCCAAAAAACACGCTAGTTCTCTACCTTCGGGGAATCTATACAATTTCTTTGGTAATGAACACAGTTTCATTCAACAGGCTCACATATATTCCTTTAACGAATAAACGATCTGGATTACAATTTTTTTTTCTCCACGGTGTAACCCTCCTGAGATTATTCGGTATTCTGTAGCACTAGTATCTCCTGTGCTTGCGAATAAGTCTGACTCGACCCTGACCTATGTGCAATGTTCTAAACGCATCAATCGGCCCGACCCTTGAACTGTTCTACACGCGAATAAGCCCGACTCGACCCGCCTTCACATCTCCGCACATAATATTAATACACCAACATAAAAATCAAAATTCTTTTTCGACATACAAAAATTTTACCTTTTTCTAACATATATGCTTTTTTGGTGTTTTGAGAAATATTTCAAAAGTAAATGCAAGTGAGCCACAACATATATCATGTTCGACAACATTTTCTATACGAGCAGGAAAAGTGAGAACACCACTTGCAATATGCGAATGATGGTGAAAGCGACACATGCCACGGTGAATATAAGATGAAAGTGACACTATTTAAAGTGAAAGCAAGAAAAAGAGATAGTCGAAAATATGCAAATGACACTTGAGAAAGCGAAGGTGTGCAAAAGCAACAATATGAAAACTCACTGAAATATAAGTACAAACGTATCCAAAAGTGAGGGACTGTCAATATCAATGTGCATTTTCTGTCGACATGGGTTGAATGTGCACATGCACTATCTTCATTGATTGTGATATTCTTGTTCTAGCCTGGGTAAAAGAATGTGCTCATGAATTTTTTGCGAACTGAGCAAGTGTGAGAAAGTGACTTCAATCGATCAAGAAGTGACCACAAAATGACTGATCGAAAGATCCACAATAGGCTCCAAAATTCAAGTGTAGGTAAAATTTTGGAGGGTGTTTGTCACAACGAAAACAATATCCTTGGGCTTGGCCATCCTAGGAGCTCCATAACCCTCTTTTACAATTTCTTTATTTTCTTTGAATGTCTTTTACACTTGCATCTCTTATTTCTACATTTACCATTCATGCTTCTTTTGTTGTAGGTAATATTGGTTAAATTATTGAGGTGAGTTATTTTTTATGTCACTTATAGATTCAAAAACATGATTCATCCTTAGAACAACCTTGAAGAGTCATATTCATCATTGAGCTACTTGGATTGGTTTACTAGTCCACAAATCTATAATTTCTGGAAGTCTCTTGTAGCATAATAGTAGTAATTTTATGCTATTTTTAGCACATATTAACAAGGCTATTGTGCATTGATTCCACTTGTATTAAGTCCTAAAAACATTCAAGTTAATAACAAAATTTACCCCATCGCATTTTCACTTGATTAGGTTAGGCATTTGGTAGGTTAACTAGCTCACTTATTCTTGAATTTCTAGTTTTTGTAGTAGTAATTTTTTGCTATTTTTTAGCACGTATTAAAAATGGTATTTTTGAATTATTTCACTTTTATTGGAGTCCTAGGACATCCTAATTAATAAATAAATTCACCCCACCTCATTTTCATTTGATTTTCTTGGTCATTGGTGAGATAACTCAGAGGACAAACTAGATGGTAGACTAGGTATTTAGTCTTTGCAAGGATAAAAATCATAATTTTTTTGTGGTGTGTAGTTGCTACTATTGATTTATAGGTTTATCATTGTCATTTACACTCCTTATTCTACCACCAACTCTTTTCCACCTCAACAACTCCTCCAAAACACTGTTCACTGAGAGTACATTTCTTGTTTGTTGAAGGCCACCACATTCATTGTTCCTTGTACAAGATGGGCCCTTGAAGGTTACTAATCTTGGAAAGGGAAACATACAACCTTATCCTACCTTCCACTACCCTTTCCCAACTTTAGATCACCTTTTCCGCCCTTAGAGTACTTATAGGTCCAATATTGTAGCAAAATAGGGCAATCTAGTAACATCCTATAGAAATCCTGCAACATTCTATAGCACCATGTAAAAACCCTTTGAATTTGATCCGAATTGTCCTTGAAGCTTGATTTTTGCCTCATATCCTTCAATAATGACTCTTACGCTCAAAAACCATGATTGAGTAGGACCAAATACCTCTTAAGCCTTGCCTCTTCTCCATTGAAATTCACCTCTGCAATTATGGTTAGTGAACAATGAATTTAAAGTTACAATGATGATTTTCTTGATTGCCTCATGAAATGCCTAATAAACTATGTAACTAAATCTAATATCTTTGAATACATTGATTAAAGGTCGATTTCATGCTCATTTACCTATGTAAGGTAGACTAGGACAATTTCTCTTGGATTCATGCTTCTTTTAGGATTTTATTTGCAAGCATTGTTATTTACATTGCTTAGGTTAGCTTTCCTTTTTAATGCAACTTTTACATTTTGCAATTAGGATAGTGTTTACATTCCTACAAGTAGTATAGAATTTACATTTCTACAAATTCCCTAATTTTTGCATTTATGTAACTAGAGCAATCATCATTTCCATTTCTTTCAAATATAGTAACATTCCCATTTCTGCAACTAGTTTAGGCTTTGATTTCATAATATTCATTGCATCAGATCAATGAAAGGACACATTTCATGTTTCACATATAGTTCTGACGCCTCTTAAGTTTGTATGGACACCGGGTTGATAATTTAAGTTGGTAGCCTTGGGATTTGAAGCATTCTTGTTGCAATATTAGGGCTCATCAAAGCACTAGCTTGAACTTAGTATCTAGTGACAAGGTTAGATTGCCTACAATTATCGTATGGATTTGTTCGTGTTTTGGTCAAATTTGTTTGATACTACTGTGTAACCCACACTCTATCTATTTCTTCTTAGTTTAGTACTATACCAGTAATATGCCCCCCCACAATCAATGTTATCAGCTTCCACTATAACTTCCAATGGATCAATGCTACACACACACACACACACACACATATATATGTCATGTACAAAACATATCTACTACTAGTAGTAGTAGTAGTAGTACAACATGGAAAATGGAAGAAACAAACAAATGGAATGGATAGCATCACAACTAAGATTTAGTTGCCTTTTAGAAAAAATTCTAGCACTATCACCAAAATGGAATGAAACGGATAGAAGTTTAACACTCAATTGATAGAGAGAATTTCTCTAAACAATTATAATTCATTGGAAAATATCCAACATAAGAAATATAAAGAGTTGAAAGTAATAATAATAAAAATATATAATTGATAATAATAATGATTGAATTCTTTTTAAAAACTAATATATTTACACACTAACGGGTCACAAAATGAATGTGTATAATCCTTATTATTATTATTTGGTTTTATACATTCTTCATGTTTGCTACATTATCATGTTCGAACAAAGCATGCATGTGTAATATTGTTTTGTGGAAGACATAGCTTCAAAGATTGAGCAGGGTTACACTCTCTAGCAAGGGTTTTTTTTGTAATGGGGATCTTGGGTTGATATCAACATTAAAAAAATGTGGTTCTCAAAAACAAAAAGAGTATACATTATCGTGAGTAATGAAAATGTCACCATTGGTAGATTTTTGCAAGATGGTATCACATTAAGAAATCTTTTCCAATTGGTGGTAACATGTGTTATGACATGGGTCTTAAGGATTGGCCTAAGGAGATTTATCATACGGTGTGTTTACTCTTGAATCTAGGAGATTGAAAAGCATGTTAATAACAAAATATTTCCCTAAAGGAGCCTAATAACAATGGACATGGTATATGTAAAACTCATAGTTGAGGAATGACTAATGGATGATATGCAAAGTTCATATAGTTGTGTCTAAACTATATAATGTTGTTGTTTAGATGGAGTTCATTTTTTTTAGTTTAAAGATATGCTAATTCATCTATGCAATGGGCATATTGTTGTAAGACCAATTACATGTGGAGACCTGATTTGTTTGATCACTTGTAAAGAGTTGTTAACACATCGAGTGGGTTGTGTTAGTTGAAGGCTTTGGAAGAGAGTCATTATTTGGTTCTAGACTATGGTGTAATAATATCATATTCCTAGATAAACTTAATGGAGAAGGGCTTCTTATCCAAAGTGAAGTTCAAAGGGGAATTGTTTGGATTTAACCTAAATTTGGTAAATGATTTTGAAACATGGTTTAATATAGCACATGATGCTAAAACATTGTATTTCATGCAATGAATTCTATTTAACGAGAATGTATCCCATTGAAAAGTGCCTTTTGTAGCCACTCTCGGCCATATTTTCCAAGGATAATGAAAATAATTTTGTGCAATCCAAGTTTGGGTTTCTGTGTTATAAATAGTATTTCATCTATGTGTGGTTGTTTGTGTTTATCTCTCCTAAATATGTAAAATTTAGCATATTTTAGGTAGAGGGTTCATTTTCAAGATGCATAAACAAATTTTAACTTAAAAGATCTTTGACTCAAGGAGTTTGAAATTCTTGCTTTAAACCACTCAACCACTTCTCCTCTTAAAGGAGGATTCTAATTGAGAAATTTGTAGTCTCTAATAAAGGATTTCAAGGCTCAAGGAAATTCTAGGGTCTACATTTGGTCCATGCACAAATTTTCCATCCTTTTTTCCCAAAAAAAATGATTCACAAATTTCTATCTTTTTTCCCTCAAAATTTTAAATCCTTGAAATTTTCCTTCAAGAATCTACGATAAGTCATTCCTCTTGTTGGCATTAACAATTAAAAAATACTTCGTCAATTAATTAAACCTTATGATAAAATTCAAGGTTCTTGATACAATTTGTAGGAGATTAGTATTCTCATAGGATTTTCGATTTGGATCTTCATATTCTATGCTAAGGAAAATTCTAATAGTTTTAATTGCACAACTAACATAGTTGACGGTAGGTTTGGTGGGGAAAAAAGGGACTTTGTGTTGAATTTCAAAAATGCAAATTAAGGGTCACATGTAGATTAGGTTCAGGAACAATTGAGATAAGTCAACTACCAAAATCTTTATTAGAGACATAAAGGACTCAAGGCAATCATAGGGGCATATTGAAACAAGCAACAAAAAATATTCCTTCATGCAATAAGCTTTCACCCATAACCACTAGAAATCAGAGGGAAATGAACCTCAAATTATTAGATGATTGAGTGTTTTGAAATGACAAAGGAAATGTATTAGAGATAATGTTGCATATCGTACATCTAGAAATAATTCCTCCATTTATTAGAAACCTTGCTAAGTATTAAGAGATTCTAGAAGTCAAAACTCATTTTAAAATCATGACTAAATCCCTAAAGGGAGAAAAAACTTAGGGAAAAGGAAAGTTTGCTTTATTTTTCTTGTCTCAAGAAATCCTTTTGGAAATAAATCCTACGAAGCTCACTTAAAATTATTTGGTTAAAAGATCAAACATAAGCCTAAGTATTAAACAATGATTATAAAATTTGTCGGAAATAACATCTCAAAAAATTTGCACGAATTCAAATAAAAATTCCTATAGTTATGATCAATATAAATGTAGGATACTAACGCTAATACAAAAAGGCCACATAACGATGTGATGGAAAATGGGAGAAGATGATACCAATCCCCATAGTTATGATCAATATAAATGTAGGATACTAGCACTAATACAAAAAGACCCCATAACAATGTGATGGAAAATGGGAAAAGTTGATACCTTGCCATTTGATTCTTAGAATGCATTAAAGGTGTGTTTTCATATATAAATGATATTTCATGATCCTCCATGTAGGATTGCTCATTTGAGAATTCTAAAATATCATATCATTAGGAATAAATTAATAAAAAATAGTTATTTTCATGACTAAATTGAAAATGAAAAATAATTGAGACATGAATTTAATATTGAAAACTTATTTTCCATTCATGAGCTTTCCCATCTTCCTTGAAATATTCGGATGGAGATAGCATAACTACTGGCCACAACAACTAGTAACTTTGAAGAACTCAACAAAACATGAACCTATAACTAACCTTCCTATTAGCAACATGCCTCGGAAAAATGGTTCAACTAATACTACCCTTAACATTTAAACCATATTTTCAAATTACCTTTACTATCTTCAACAAACAAATATTACTATAAAAAATACTTTATATAATTTGGTATTAATTACCATAATTGTAGTTTTCATTTGGGAAATTTATATAGATTATAATATTACATTATTTTATATTTAACAATCCTTACCTCATTATTTTCCTTATTTTGATTGCCTTTTTCATCATTATAATATGATTTCACATGCTAACAATTATCATCTAAATATATGAATTTAAGTTAATATACATAAGTGGGTGGAGTTGATGTTGAATTATGTCATAATAAAATGAAATGTAGTTTTGCCCATAAAAACAATTATCTAATAATATATAATCAATGTAAAAAATTTTGTTGAGATACATAGTATTAGAACTTATATTACCATCAACAAGAATGTTTACAATATGATATATGTATTTATAGAAAATATGACATATGCATTTATAGATAACAATTTAAATGGATAAACATATTTTTAAAATAAATATCAACTTATCTATATTTTGGTGATTATGAATTCATAATTAAAACATGTGATTATATTTTTTTTCATTTTAATTTCTTTTGCATATATATGAACTACAAAAAGACATGCTTAAATATGAGTAGATTTTGATTAGCATGTTAGGGGAATTAAGTGTAAACACCCACTGTATGCAGAATTAAATTATGTATCCAACGATTACCCACTCTGCATATTTCTAAGTAAACCCACATAAAAAAGAAGAAAAAAACACATGAAAAAACATGTTGAAACACAATTTTTTCATGTATTTTTATTGTTTTTCAATCTGGGTCTACTCAGAAGCATGCAAAGTGGCTACTCGTTGGATGTGGAATTTAATTTCACATACAATGGGAGTCTACACTTGATATTTGAGTAAACCTACAAACATATAACCTTAAAATACAATTAAAAAAACAATTTTCATCTTTTCCCTCCAAAATATTCTCTCGTGGGGATGCCATCATCATCTCGAATCCTATTGGTTCTTTCAAAGTTAATTTTGTTAGTGGTTTTTTTTTTTTGAGGTCCATTTTTTACCTCAAAATTCCCCTATTGGAAAGTGATGGTACCAAAACCTCCCTTGATTTCTAATAACATTAAAATAATAATAATAATAATAATATGAAAAAAAAAATGAAAACACTTGTAAGAAATATTAGATAACAACATGAGCTACTTTTGTCATGTTGTTTGTTTTATTTACTCTATTAATTCTTCATCGCATAAGAACTCACTATTAACTTGTGATTCACTATATGCATGCAAAAAATATTTTAAAAAGACATTTCAAAATACCACAAAGCTGCAATATTCCAACTCTACAAAATGCATGTTAACATGTTTACTACTTCAAGATATACCCTTGCCAAAACCTATCAATATGTTTATTATTTAAGCTTTCCGCATAAATAGCCAATGGGTGTTCATAATAAATATCAAGCACCAAGTAAAAACATCATTCTACAAACTACATATAAAAATTTCCCTTGATTTTAATTGCACAGACCTTCAATATGCAACTTCAAAAATCCTATATCACAAACCCCTATCTACCTGCTCCATGCACGAGAACTCTAATGTCCTTAACTAATTTTTTTTTAAGAAATGTTGTGAAATTTGAGTGGTGTGCCCAAATATTTCATTATCTCACATCCAAGAATTAGAAATCTCACCTCTCTAACCAAATACATACAATATGCCTTAAGCAAAAATATTTGACATTTTTACTAAAAAAATGATGAATTATGCAAAAAAAAAAAAATATAATTTAAATTGAAGTTCTTTATCCTTGGATAGAGAGGGACCATTGATAGCAACACACTAATTTTCACTGGGAAATCTCACTAGCTACAACAATAAGAAGCAACTTTTACGAAGTAAGATTCTCTACCCTAAGCTTAGAAACTGAATCATAAGAATATCAATCAAAATTATAACTCATAATGTTGGTAACTTTGATTAATGTACAATGATGTAGGTTCTATAGTGGTCTTGTCCATCTCATTAATGGCTAGATTTAAAGTCTAACTCTAGTCCATGACTCTATAGCTCACTATGACTTGTGTATATGGAATCTAGTTTTATATTATGCAAGTCATTCTAGTTTATCATGCTTTGTATATAAGGTATATATGTCATATGGTTTTCAAAAATAAATATAAATTTAACTCAAGGAAAATGTGTTATTTCATTTTTCATGTGTAGTAGTTATCTATGCTCTTTTAAAACGCTTAAGTAATAGTCTTTCAATAAACTAATTTAAAATATACTTATTAATTTAAAATGGTCAATACAAAAACATATATAAAATTTTCAAATAATTTAATGTCACTTGTGATTTTATAACTATGGTTACTAATTAATATAATACAAGCCTATTGATTTTGTAAAAAAAATACTTTTTCTCATAATATTTTCTAGATTTTATTTATAAACATTACATATGTTTATGATTTTGTTACCACCCATGCACCCATATAAATGCCAATCATACAAAGGACTCCTTCCTCGTGATCCAAAAACATTTCAAAGCCATTTAATAAAATTAAAACCTTAAACTTTGTATGTGTTAAAAAATAGATATTTTTAAAATGCTTATGCCAACATTTGTTTAATTTCAGCTCTATTAGAAAGCGTTCATTCAACTAAAAATATGAAAAAGAAAATTATCCCGCACAAAAATTATCTTCCAAAATAATGTAAAGTGGTCATTAAACAAATTTAAAGGTTTATATTACAAATTGAAAGTAGGTTACACATTAAATTTGCCATTAAATAAAGAAAAATGTGTATAGTAAAATTTATCTCAAAATAATCTCGTAAGAAATGCACGATTGTCTTTAGTGTCTTTTGTAGTCCCAAAGAAATTTTCATGAAATAGTAAAAAGAAAATTGGGACAAACATAATTAACAATTGATTTACAAGTGGCACATAACAAACATTTTTACATTTAAGAAATACCATTACATGAGAAGTAGCTTAAAAAAGAAAAATGCTACCACCACAACCACAATTGTTGACAAGTGGCAAATAACAAACATTTTTACATTTTAGGAAGTACCATTACATGAGTAAGTAGCTAAAAAGGAAAAATGTTACAACCACAACCGACAACAATTGATTGACAAATGGCACATGACAAACATTTACATACTCTAGGAAGTATCATTACATGAATAGATAAATATTTAGGTTTGATTTAGCACTCGAGTTGACAATCCAATCTCACAAAATCAATTTATATAGAAATGGAAATGACAATTGAAACCATTCACTTTGAGAGAAAATTATAATAACATTTTCCTCAAGTAGTTTTCTTTCAATGCATGTGCACTTAGTCACACTTAAATTTCCCTAAATTGTTGATGTGCATAGCTCGGGAAAATTAATTTAGTGATTAAAGTAATCTTTTTATAAGACACGTGAGTTAATTTAATGAAATGAAAATGTTTTTGTGTTAGTGAATGGCCTTCTTCAGGGCCATCTTCGTTCTTAAGTAACAGTCTTTCAATAAACTAATTTAAAATGTACTTATTAATGTAATTTAAAATGTAAATTCAATTATCAATCTCAAGTGATGTTGAGATTTAATCTCAACTATTACTTCGGATATTAAGGTTAGGGAATCAGTCATAAATCAAACTTATAAAGGAAAGGTTGGGCTAAGGGACAAGACACAACAACACAATAGAGAGTGAGCATGTGACTCAAGAGGAGATCTCAATAATTGGGTGGTGGAATTTCATCCAAGTGTTTCAAATCCAAGGAAGGTGCAAGGGTATAGCAAAAGAGATCTAGTTCAACTAAGACAAATCATGGACAAATCTAGGGCATGATCAACTAAATCAAATTCAGATTTATTGTTGTATGTATTTTTCTCAGTTTGGGACATTTTCTAAGTAAGGAAACCCGCATAAGTTCTGATCATTCTAATGAAGAACCAATTTGATTGAGCAAAAAACTTTTGTGAACTATGTGATTGAGATTGGTTGTGCTTCTACTAAATAATTCTTACTTATATTTAAGATATCAATCGCGCTTTTCTTTCAATAGATTTGTGGTAAATTTGATAGAAATTATATTACCAGGCTACTCGGTTTAGAATTTAACATAGTATCAGAGCAGAAACTTTGAAAAACCGATTTCAAAATTATGTGCGCTAAGGGTTTGTCCAAACATACGAGACATTTATTTTTTGAAAGTGGCACTAGGCCATAAATCAAATTGTATGGAAACACGAGCGATTAAGCAGAGTGACGCACTGAAGTAAACAAAATGTGGAGGCGTAGGGTGGTTGTGAGGCAAGAACCATCGATGCAAAAGATAAAAGACGAACAAAAAAAAGGTAACTTTTGTGGTTGGAAACAAGGGCCTACGTTGAAGGAAAAGACACTAGTCGTTGTAAGACCGTGTCACAACAAGTTGTAGAGTTCGAGCGACTAGACGTTGCAAAGGAATAGGTCAACAGACTGTGCAGGGAGCAATTTGGCATGCCGCGTATGGAGAGTTTGGACAACAAGGTACACAAAGAAAATGGACATGCAACATAGGTAGGGTTTGGCTAGCAAGGTAAATAAAGAAAGTGGGTGAGCCAATCGCGAAAGGTGGACGTGTGAGAGCAGTTGCATGCAATGTGTTTATTGTAGGGATTCGGTTGAGAGTAGATCGATAGTTAGGGAGAAACAATTAGGAGAGTCCAACATGCATTGTAGTAGCAACCAACAGTGGTTGAGATCGTGTGTAGGATTTTGAGTCACCAGGCTGAGTTCGCATGCATAAAGCCAAGCCGCTCGGTGATGAGGAAAAGCTCAAATCCGACAACAATTTGATCAACATGCAAGGTGTTCATGCGAGAGGATAGTTGATGGACAAGACCAAGCCTGTAGCTACAAAGTGTAATGAGGTGACACCAACAGATCACCAAATCGTATAATCTGTATGAGAGTCACAGATTCACAACATACTTAAATTTCCAACAACAAAATTTTCAATAAAATTATCTAATTTGTAGATGGTAGCAACCAGTTTGAGTTCAAGTTGGAGAGCGCATCTAAATTCATCCCTTAGAAGGTGAGGGTTACACTAATTCTAATGGAGAATGGTTTATGGGATTTTTCTAGTAGAACGCTCACCTCGCCTACAAATGTTGCACAACTAGTCATCCATAACTACAAGGATGTGAAATCCATCAATATAATCTTGAATGTGGTGAAATATCATGTGATTCCTCACCTATATGAGAAGAAGACAACAAGGGAGACGTGGGAGGCTATGACAAAGCTTTATCAAAGTGATAGTGTTAACAAAAATATGTTCTTGAAAGGGAAGCTCGGGAACACCAAGATTACCAGATGAGAAATTGTGCCCAATTATCTCACCAAGATCACTTAGGTATGTGATGAATTGAGAGTATATGGAGAGTTTGTCACAGATGAAGCGATGACGAGGATGGCCTTGAATGGTTTCACCAAGCCATGGGCCCCATTCGTTAAGGGCATCCTTGCACTGGAGAAACTTCCCAAGCTTGAAAGGTTATGGGATGATTTCATCTAGAAGGGGATTCGTGAGGAATTTCTAGTAGGCCAACCAAAGTGTGATGATGAGAACCTTGTCCTTGCCAACTAGGAAAGAAATGCCAAAGGGATGGTCAACAAGACTATAGGTGGAGAGATGACTTCACATGGGAAGAATAAGGACATGAGCAAACTAAAATGTTTTATGTGCCACAAGAATGGGCATTATGCCTCACAATGTCCTAAATGGAAGAAGGGTAAGGGAAATTCATAGCAAGTAACAACATTTATAAATACTCTAGTCAATGAGTTTGTTACGAAGTTCAAGGATTTATCACTAGTATCTTGCCTTTGTGGCATAGTTTCCAAGGGTTATTGGCTCATGGACAATGGTGCTTCTCATCACATGAGGTATTCAACAATTTTTCAAGGAAAGATTCATATCATCTGCATGTGGACCTTGACGACAATGTCAAGTATGACGTAGAGAGAGTCGAAACCATTTCGTTTCAGCTAGAGTCAAGAGGTGAAGGATGTTTTGTATGTTCTATGGTTGGAAAAGAATTTACTCCCAGTCTTAACCATGGAGGACATAGGTTATGTCACCTGTTTTTGGGATGGATAAGGTCATTAGAGGAATTTTGAGGTCTAAAATGGGCCTCCCAAGGAAATTATAAAATAAGAGTGGAAATAATAAAATAATATTAGATTACATCATCAAATTTTATAGGGTCCATATATTTCTCATCTATTTCTCATTTTCCGTGTCGCAGGGTCCATTGAAAGTATGCAACATGAGTACTCATTGGATGAGGAATTAAATTTTGCATCCAATGTGTACTCTTACTCGAAATTTAAGTAAAACCTTAGGAAGATAAGTTGAAAATACGAGTTGAAAAAAATAGTTTTATTATTTTATTATTTTTTAATCTTTTACTTTTTTACTCCAAAAATGGTGAATCATCCCCCATGGTTGACATCATCATCTTGAATCTTATTGATTCTTATAAAGTTTATTTTGGTTGTACATTTTTTTTAGGAGGCCCATTTTACACCTCAAAATTTCTATAATTCTTATTCAATTAAGAGATTCTAGCAATGAATTAGGACGAGTGATTAGAGGTTGAGGGTAATTTGTATATGATGAAGGCTCAACCTATAAATGCCCTAGTTCATTATAGCGACAACATATACGAGCTTTGCCACCGGAGGATGGGTTACTTGCATGAGAGAGCATTTCCCATCATAAGGAAGATTGTCATTTTTCTTCTAGAGTTCAACGTAGAGCAATGGGAAATGTGCAAGGGATGTGCACTTAGAAAATATGCCAAGGCTACTTTTTCAAGCAACAAGAGAAAGTCCATGGGGAGCTTGGATCTAGTACACATAGATGTGTGGTTCAATGTTAATAACGCAAATTAATGGTTCCAGTTACTATGTGACTTACATCTATGATTTCTTTAGGATCACATGCATCTATTTCATGAGGACCAAGGGAGATGTCTCCAATCGATTCTGGGGAGTTGAAGGCTCTCATGGAAAATTAGACAAGGGAGATTAGAGTCTTGAGGTCAAGTAATGGGGGGAGATATACCTGTTAGCCCCCTAATTTTCTCTTTGTTTACTACTTTTCCCTTCCTAAACCATAACCATTTACCCCTGTTTCACCTCCTTTATGCACCCTCATCCTACACCAGTCCAAGCATGGTGACATATTTTGCACAAACCTTTATTCTTCATATTTTAATTCGATTTAGCGTTTATTTAATATTTATTATATGATTTCTTACTTTTAAATTATCCTTTGTAACTTATCGATATCTCCAATGTTGTTTGGTGGTTAGAATGCTTATCGTGATTGTTGATCCTAGTGTAGGATCAGATCTTGTACCGTGACCAGCACAACAGATCTTCACGGCGGATCCGACCCCCTCTATCACCGCCTTGACTCAAACAGTTTCCTCCACAACAACACATAATCCGAAGGCAGCCAGAGATTAGATCCATGAAGTGTGGAAGCTGAAGGCCAGTTTTGCAAAACCGTTTTATTTCGAAGACCGAACAATCTAAATTTTGCATTTTGTTATAAAGCGGTTGAATGATCTGTTTCGGCCTTCGGCCAACAGATCTATATAATGTAATTTGTAAATAGAACTTAGGAGCGGAAAGTTTTAAGAAAATAGAGAAGAACGGAGAGGTGATAACAGGTTATTTTGTTGTCACCCAAATCTGGGTTGAACGTGTATTCACGCATGTATTTGCCTCAATGATCTAATAAAAAGGAATTTCGCCTCGGCTCTATGAATCGTGTTTTATGGTTTGGTTGATTGATTAAATTAAGTGCTAAGTAGCATTTTTGCTTAAGAGGGAAACACACTGGTTGGCTAGGGCCCAGCCAACCCAGCATGTTTTCCCCATTCCCTTCTTTTTGTAATTCATGTTTTATTGTAGAAGTGTGATTTAGCTCTTGGCGCATAAATTCCTGTCAGTGTGAAACAAATCTGTTGCGTAGAGTAAATAGAATTTATTTTCCTGCAATTCATTTTCTTGCAAGTTATTTTCCTACAATTTATCTTCCTGCAATTTACTTTCCTGCACCGATTTCGAATTGGCTTTCTCCACCTGGTCCAAGCAGGAGAAATCATCCTGCACCAGTGCACGTTGGTGTGAGATTTCTTTTCTGCAGTTTTGGTTGATTGGCTTTCCCGCCTGGTCCAAGCAGGAAACATACACCTACACCAGCGCACGTTGGTGTGTTACAGCGAGTCTTTATTTAATTTCCGCAACTTTCTTTCATCGAATGGTTATGATAGGATAGATGTTTATGTTTTTTTATTTCTGCACTTCGTTAATTTTAGAAACATTTACTTTTCATATATGCAATCTGGTTTTACAACAAAGTAACACTTGTGACAATTAAACAAATATTTCAAGAATTAAAAGCTAAGTGCAAGAAGCTCCGATTTGGTGCAAGAACTATTTTCTTGTCACAGGATCTGAGTGCTCTGAACCTTGAACAGTTCAAGCCCTTGCATGAAGTAACAAAACCTTCAGTGAAGACACAGTTTATACCTTCTACATAAAACTCTAATCCTACACTAGTGCAGGACAGATTAATGCAAGAAGGAAATCTCTAAGGAAGCAGATTTAAGGGCCCATCTAACGAGACTGCTAAAGTTCCTCTGCTGAAGAGAAACACACTCTTAATAGTTAAGAATAATCAGCTAGAGTGATTTACTTTTTATCTTTGATCTCCTTTTCACAAGTGCATTCTTTCTTGTTTCAGTCTTAGATTATTTTGGTGATTCAAGTTATCTTTTTCTCGTCTTGATTTAATTCTACAATATTTCCTTCGAAGAAATTAGGGATTTATATCATAGAGATTCATACCATCTCTGGCATTGCTTGTGCTTCGTCTCTAAGTTTACGAATCCCCCGGGTTGACAATTAAGTGTTGAGGAGTTTGCTTAAGTGTAATTCCTGCACCCAACATTTTGGCGTCGTTGCCAGGGAGGCAATTTGATTTGGTAAGAATTTTCTGATTAGACAATAGAGGTAATTTTTTCCCTTATTTCTGCAACATTGATTAGAAAAGTTTTTGAAGGAATTTTATTGGTGTTAATTGATTTCTGACAGCGTTTTTAGAAGTTGTCTGTTATTTTTCTTTCTTTTTTTCTTTTTGAAATGAATGCCTAGGAAAGGTAAGGGTTCGAAGCCCACTAAGGGGCAAAAGAATTTTTCTCATATTGAGTCTCCTTCTGCAAGCAGGAAGCCCAATCCAATTCAAACCCATCACGTAGGAACAATCCACCTGGATTCTGGTAATAACAGCTCAGGTGTGGATCAGCCTATGGAGAGTAGTACAAGTAAGAAGGGAACAATGGTGGACCAAGAAGATCATTTGGAAGGGACTAGAGACAACCAAGTACGTGAAGGACAATCCACTTTTGTGTTTCCAATTGTGGATCCTGATACTATATCACAGATGAAGAATATTCCACCAT
This sequence comes from Pinus albicaulis, assembly GCA_034641835.2. NCBI lineage: Eukaryota > Viridiplantae > Streptophyta > Pinopsida > Pinales > Pinaceae > Pinus > Pinus albicaulis. The sequence continues at coordinate 736,991,544 of CM076581.1, forward strand.
CAGCTCTCCCTCATTTTCATGGTAAAGTTCATGAAGATCCTGACTCTTTTCTATTTGAGTTTGATATTATGTGTAGAAGTTATGATTATGCAACTGAGGCTCAGAAGTTAAGATTATTTCCTGTTACCCTTAAGGACTCAGCTCTTCGTTGGTTTATGGGGTTAGGAGGAAACATCATAACTTCTTGGGATTAGATGAAGAGAGTAATTTTGTCTAAATATCAATAATATTGCAAAACTCAGGACATGTAGGATGAAATTTTTACAATCATACAAGATGATGATGAAATGCTTGAAGATTATTTGGAAATATTTTTGTATATTTTACAAAGGTCAAAACTTAAGCTTGATCTCAACACTATTAGAACGTTTTCTTAAGAGGACTCACTGATAATTATAGAAACAATTTGAAACTGTTAGGACAAGGTGATATTTCTCAGCAAAATTTTAATCAAATTTGTGAATTATGCCAGAAATTTTCAAGAAATCAATATAGATCCGGTAGAGGAACTCGAAACAGAAATAGAAAAACTGAATCTACCGATGCTATGATTATTGGACTAGAAAATAAAATGGAAAACATGAAAATTGATATAATGAACATTGTTACCAAACAGTTAGACTCCTTAAAATTCCAGTAGAAACTCATGAAGGAACAAGAGTCATTATGTATTTTCTGTCCTAAATGTAGAGACAAGCATCCCCCTAAAGAGTGTCCTCTTAATTTGAAAGAAACTAATAAGTGTGCTATTTGTGCAGAAGACCATATCACAGAAAAATGTCCTTCTATACCAGGACTTAAAGTTGTATTTACAGGGGGACAACCTAAAGCTGAATACTTGAATGCTATGGGAGCAAGAAGGAATTGGCCTCAGGTAGGTATAGGTATGGCTCCTGAATTTCCTCCACACTATTTTAGTAATAATTCGCATGCATATTCTTATCCTAACTCTCATCAGCAGTGGCAGTATGGGAATCAATATCAGCATGGGCAACCTTCTCAACCGTGGAAAAAAGGTTGGAAAGGGCCGACTCATTTTCCATATTCCTACTAGCCACCTATGCAATCATACCCATCTACACATGCACCTTATTCAATGCCTCAACTTCCGAGTCAGTCCACTCCACCATTACCTTTACCTCCACCTTTTCGACCTCCTCAATTGCCTGCTCAACCTATGCCTAATCCTAATAATAATAAAGCAATGCAAATGATCCATATAACAAACCCACCTTTACCATTTGAATACCAGTGTATTCCAGTTGGGGTTCATGATATTCAATTAAGATCGGGAAGGACTGTACCATCAGAAAATCAGAAGCAACCTATGGTGATTGTTGAAGAGAAAGGAGAAGAGGAAACTCTTAACCATTCTTATAAAAAGTTGTCACTAAGCAACCCTTACCCTATGAATCCTTGCCATCCTCTTCCAACCAGCCTCCCTTCCCGGAGAGGCTAGTAATGAAAAGGAGCCTATTTCTGAGACTAGTTTGGCATCTGAGCTTCAGAATATTTTTATTAAGATACCTTTGCTTAAAGAGATCCCCATTAGTACTAATATTATTAAGGAACTCTGTCTCAAGAAACCTAGGAGGAAGATATTGGAACCCTGAACCATTCAATTTGTTGGTAGGGCAGCAGAGTTGATGACGGGATGTGTGTCTATGGAAAAATATATTGATCCCAGAAACCCTGTTGTCACAGTTCAGATTGGTAATGTCCTTGTCTCTAATGTTCTTATAGACCTGGGGGCAGCCATTAATGTCATGACTAAGAAAACCATGGATCAACTTCGGTTATCTCATCTTCGCCCTACTCCCACTGTGCTTGAATTAGCAGATAGATCTAAAATTAAGCAAGAAGGAGTATTGGACGATGTGATCATCTCATTAGATTCCTGGGAATATCCTGTTGATTTCATTGTGCTTGAGCCAAAGAACCCAGTAGGAGGACATCCCTTGATCTTGGGTCGACCATGGCTTGCTATGGCTGATGCATATATTGGATGTCGTTCCGGTGATATGTATATCTCACATGGAGATTCTAGAAAGAAAGTTACCTTATACCCCCCTGCCAGATCCATTCAGGACCTTCGAGATACCTTATGGTTGGACCAAAGAAGTGATGAGGAGACTCGGCCTATTTCCCTTATTCATCATTATACTTGGTCTTCACAAGAAGATGAGATTCAATATTTCCTGAATAATCTAGACATTATGCCTTATTATGAGCATTTTCAGCCCAGATTTTCAAGAAAATCATGATTCTCATACTTCTGTGCCACTGCATTTGACCACTCCCTTAAGTACTCCTGAGCCTAATACCACTCTTGTTGAGATTAGCCCTGGTAAATCCTTGCATATTAATTCATATTTGAACTCATATTAGCAAGAGCAGCTTGTGAATTTGTTGCAAAACCATCTTAGTGCCTTTGCTTGGGGTTACGAAGATATGAAGAGTATCCCTCCTTAAACTTGTACACATCACATCTATATTCAAGAAGGAACCCGACTTGTCCAACCACCTCAAAGGCGAATGAATCCAGCTCTAAGAGACATTGTGAAGGAAGAAGTACAGAAACTCTTAGATGCTGGTTTTATTTATCCTATTTCCGACAGTCAGTGGGTCTCTCCATTAGTACTAGTACCTAAGAAAGATGGAAGATGGCGTATTTGTAATGATTATCGAGAATTGAATAAAGCCACTCTTAAAGATTACTTCCCTCTCCCTTTCATTGATCAAGTGCTTGATACCCTTGCAGGAAATAAATATTTCTCCTTTTTGGATGGCTTCAGTGGTTATAACCAGATACAGATTGCATCCGAAGATCAGGATAAAACTACTTTTACATGTCCATGGGCGACATTTGCCTACAAAGTGCTTCCCTTTGGTTTATGTAATGCCCCGGCTACCTTTCAAAGGGCAGTCCTGGCTATATTTTCTGATCTAGAATTTGTAGAAATTTATATGGATGACTTTTTTGTGTTTGGTGATTCTTTTCAAGAAGCTCTTAAAAATTTGGAGAAAGTAATTCTTCGTTGTCAGGAAGCCCATCTCGCTTTGAGTGATAAGAAATGTAGATTAATGCGCAAAGCGGGAGTGATGCTTGGCCATTTGATTTCTAACAAAGGTATCCAGGTTGATCCGGCAAAGATTGAAATCATTTTGCATCTTCCTGCACCCAAAACTCAAAGGGAAGTAAGAGGTTTTTTAGGACATGTTGGTTACTATAGAAGATTCAGTGAAAAACTTTCAAAGATAGTTGCTCCTCTTTTATGACTTCTAGCTGAGGATAGTGAATTTTCTTGGTCCACGGCTTGCCAACAGTCTTTTGAAACATTGAAGGAAAAGTTGGTACAGGCACCAATTTTGCGAGGTCCAAACTAGTCCCTGCCTTTTCACATTCCCTCTGATGCTTCAAATTTGGCTATTGGCACAACTTTAGGACAAGAGGAAGATAAGCAATCCTATGCTATTTATTATATTAGTAAAAATTTGTCTTCCGCTGAATTGAATTATACAGTTACAAAGAAGGAGTTTTTAGCTGTGATTTTTGCAATTGATAAGTTTAGACACTATATTATAAGATATGAAGTATTTGTACATACTGATCATTCCGCGATTAAATATTTTATGAACAAACCATTGACAAGTGGTAGAGTGACTAGGTGGTTACTATTGTTACAGGAGTTTAATGTTACTATTGTTGATAGACCAGGGAAATCTAATGTTGTAGCAGATTTTCTTTCTAGATTAGATAATCCTGGTGAAGTAACTCCTGTTAATGATGATTTTCCAGATGAACATCTTTTTTCTATGTCTATAGATTCTTTGTGGTTTGCTGACATTGATAATTACTTGGTTACTGGAAAAACACCACCTCACTTATCCGCTCGTGAGAAGTGGAATATTATTTAGAAAAGTGTTGCATATTCCTGGATTCAAGGAGACCTCTTTTACACTGGTCCAGATCTGATTATCCATAGATGTGTAAGAGAGGAGGAAGTATTTGACATATTGAAATCTGCTCATGATGAACCATGTGGAGGCCACTTCGCTGATAAGCGGACTGCATATAAAGTATTACTTGCTCGTTACTTTTGGCCTTCCTTGTTTAAGGATGCCAAGCAGTATGTCAGGGGATGTGATCGATGTCAACGAATGGGCCAGCCTAATCAAACCAATGAAATGCCTTTATGCCCCCAAGTTATGATTGAGCCTTTCGAAAAATGGGCTATTGATTTTATGGGGCCAATAAATCCAACATCTTTAAGTAAAAAGAATATTTTGGTTTGTACAAATTTCGTTACAAAATGGGTAGAAGCTAAAGTTGTTTCTTTTGCTACAGAAAAAGTTGTTGATTTTCTTTTTTCTAAAATCTTTACTAGATTTGGTGTGCTTAGAGAAAAATTTTCTGACAATGGTCCACAGTTTATTTCTAATCTGGTACAGGGTGTGATGGAACAATACAATATCCGGCACAAGAAATCCACGCCGTATCACCCGCAAGCAAATGGCCAGGTGGAATCTACAAACAAAGTGATCGAGTCCATTCTTACAAAGACAGTTAATATGCATCGGAAAGACTTGGCTGAAAGATTACCAGAAGCTTTGTGGGCATACAGAACCACTTGGAGAAATAGCACGGAACATACACCATATGAGCTGGTATATGGAAAACAGGTTCTGTTACCAATTGAGTTCCAGATCAAAACCTTCAGAATTGCAATTCATTTAGGATTAGATCTCTCCAAGGCAAACCACAACGTCTTCTTCAATTAAATGAGTTAGATGAATTTCGTAGAGATGTTGTTCAACAAAACATCCTAATTCAACAGCAACGGAAAAGGTTCACAAGATTATTCAAAAAAAGCAGTTCCAACCAGGTGATTGGGTACTCCTCTATGATTCTAGATTTAAAATTTTCAAAGGAAAAATCCATACACGTTGAATGAGACCTTATGAAGTGATCCGAGTATTCGAGAATGAAGCAGTAGAAGTCAAAACTATTGATGGACAAGATTCAATATTCTTGGTACATGAGCATAGATTAAAAGAGTATTTTCAGCCGCTTACAAAGAAAGATTTTACACAGCAAGTCCAACAGCAATTTGGGACAGTAGTGGTAAACAGTAAAACCAACCTTTTGAAACCATGAACTCTTCTTCTTCTCAAAGAAAAAATAATAAAATAAAAAAATAATTTCCTGTAATTGTGAAAATCGGCTCGCTGACATGATTGCGGAAGGGTCAACCTAAAAACCAGCTTGCTGGCGAGAAGATAAAAAATTTCTAATAAAAAGATAATGTTGCTTGATCTTTAGATATGCTAGTAACCACCGAAGTAAAAGCAGGTTCAGCAGAGCCAACCTTTATACAATTGGAGTAATTAGCATGGATATGTTTATTTTCAAGTAACACTTAATTCTCGTTGTAGTTATTTTTTCTTGCACCAGTGCAGGCAAACCTTCCAGAAAATTTTCTGCCTTTCTTCATATCCCATTTCGTAATGATCCCTTAGTTTTCTTCTTGAAATCCCAGTATAATTTACCTTCCTATATTCTTCTAAATTTACCCTATTTGCTTCGAAAAAATTCCCACTTAACCCTGAATTTTTTTCCCTATCCCACTTCCGTTTATTTCCTCCATGGTACTATTCCTGGAATCCTTGTAATGAAATTCCTTCCCATTCTAAAAATTCCCCTTTCCCACTTCTTTGTTCCCTCGTGAATTTATTGCAGAATCTTATACACAGAGCAAAAGGATATGCTTTGAAGCATCAAGAAAGGGCGAAGTAAAATTCCAGAGTTGAGAAAACTGTTAGAAGTTCAGCCTATATTTTATTTAAATTCTCTGTTTTTATTATGCTTGCACCAGTGCAAACATGTTGTCTTATATAACAATGTAAACAGATATCAGCATAACAGCTTAGTCAAGCGGTGTAAGCATAATAGTGCAAGCATGCACCTCATCCAAAGCATAATATTTCCTCTTTTCAAAAGTGTACGCCATAGGAAAAGTGGTCATCATAGAAGTTATAAGTAATTCTTTCATTTAGTAATAAGTACCTATGCTATCATATCAACTAGGAGTAATATTTTCAAAGTACAAAGTGTTTTAAGAGTTAAGAGTCATAATCATTTTTAATGAATGCTAGAGATTTTTTTTTAATTATGAAGGAATGTGCGAATATTTAACCGTTGCTTATGCATAATTACTCCTTATTCCGCCATAACCTCAATGTCCTTTCACTCATGTCATTCCCTTACCTATCCGTTAGAACCGCCGCCACTAGTACCAATTCAGAACGATTCAAAGAATGTCACGCAGCTACGACTATTTCGGTGGAAGGAATTAGTGATGAGACAGAAAAGATGGGAGGCAGTTGAATCCCTATTTATAAAAAGCTCAATTTTCTGGTATTGCATGCAACTTTCGTTGGACTGTTCATGACTGTTAGCAGCAATGCCGTCTGTTCGTTGTGAACCGTCATCCCTCAGCGAGGTAGATTAGACCACCGAGTTTCGCAATAGTCTTGCACTATTGCGAGACTAAGGCTTTCTGCCGTTCCTGCAGAAATTTAACAAGCACAACAGGGAGGTGGCCCTACAATTCGCACAGAGTTTTAAGAACGACCGTGTCAAGAATGGGCCCCTGAGATTTAAAGTCACGGAGAAATCGATAGCAGCAGCGACGGGATTACAGAACATTGGTGTGCAGTACTTTAAAAATCAGAAGCTCGAGAGGAAGCGCTGGCAGTGTTTTGTTGTTGATAAAGACATGAACGTAAATTGGAAGAAAGGAGTTCCGCGCAATGCCCTGCTGGGGCAATGGCGGGACCTCCTTTTTATTCTTCAAAAATTCGTGACTTGTGAGGGGAGATACTCCCTCACCTTTGTGTATCATTTCAGGATGCTACAACATTTTGAACCAGGCCGGCACGTCCGATGGAGGATTGATTTCACTTACTTTTTGCTTAAGAGTTTAGAGAAGATGGCCAAGGGTGTACAGGGAGCACGGGCGGCCCAGATCGATAAGAAATTGTATCACCACGGCCTAATCAAGATCTTGGTCCAGAAACAATTGAAGACTAAAAACATGACTTGGGAGATGCTATTGGAACAGCTAAAGGAAATGGAGAACCCCACCAGTACGAGCAAAGGACCAAGTAAGAGTGTGAAGAAAAGTCCTTCTTGCACCAATGCAAGAAGGAAACGAACCGAGAAATCAGCAGAAAAAACGGTTCCATCTCCAAAGAAACAAAAGACAATGGGTACACCTGTCGAAGAATCTCCACCAGTACATGACTAGACCCCTGAGGAAGATGATTTGCTGTCAGTCCTTGCGGACGTAGCAAAATCTGTAGAAGTCGAAGATGATATACTGCTAGCCGATTTCCTTAAACAGAGCCGGAAAAAGGATGATGAACCTGATGCGGGTGTAGAACCACAGTCTCCACAAGACATTGAGTCCCCACCTGCACCAGTGCAAGACGAACCAGAACCAGAAGAGACGGCATAGGAACCTGAAGAGTTGGCACAGAATAAGGAAGAGTCAGCACAAGAAAAGGAAGCACTGGCACACAAAGAAAGAGAACCGGCACAGGAAGAAGAAGAAGAGCCGGTAGAGTTAGAAGACGAAGAAGAACCGGAAGAAGTAGAAGGAGAAGAAGAAGAACCGGAAGAGCTAAAGGATGAAGAAGAGCTAGAAGAAGTGGAAGTAGAAGAAGAAGAGCCAAAAGAGCAGGAAGAAGAAGAAGAGCCGGAAGAGTTAGAAGAAGAAGAAAGACCAGAAAAAGAAGAAGTGTTTATTGAAAATCCAAGGGATATTGAGGTCCTTGAAGAAAATATAGCCCCTGTTGATATAGAGAAGGAAGAAGATTCAGTAGCTTTTGCTACTCGAATACTTGAGCTCGACCTTCAAGTACAGAATTTAGAGCAGCTTGTAGCCAAAACACAGGAAGAAAAAGAACAAAATAAGGAAGAGTTCACGGCGGAGATCCAAAAGAAGAAAGGAGAAGTCAGGGTATGGAAGTATCGTGCTTCACAGTGTTTCAGACGGCTTAAAAAGGTGACGAAGAAATTGAAGAGCAGCAAAAAGATGAAGTCTGGAACACTGCAGACTGATGATAGTATGCCGAAGCAGGAGTGAGCTGGAACGCTCAAAATTTTGAAGTTTTTTGCAGAGGTAAAGAGTTGTGTGAGGACACACAACAACTTAGGGATGGGAGGATGTTAGCCCCCTAATTTGCTCTCTTTTTACTACTTTTCCCTTCCTAAACCATAACCATTTACCCCTGTTTCACCTCCTTTATGCACCCTCATATTGCACCAGTCCAAGCATGGTGACATATTTTGCACAAACCTTTATTCTTCATATTTTAATTTGATTTAGCATTTATTTAATATTTATTATATGATTTCTTACTTTTAAATTATCCTTTGTAACTTATCGATATGTCCAATGTTGTTTGCTGGTTAGAATGCTTATCGTGATTGTTGATCTTAGTGCAGGATCAGATCTTGTACCATGACCAGCACAACAGATCTTCACGGCGGATCTGACCCCCTCTATCACCGCCTTGAATCAAGCAGTTTCTGCCACGACAACACATAATCCGAAGGCAGCCAGAGATTAGATCCGTGAAGTGTGGAAGCTGAAGGCCAATTTTGCAGAACTGTTTTATTTCGAAGACCGAACAATCTAAATTTTGCATTTTGTTATAAAGCGGTTGAACGATCTGTTTCAGCGTTCGCCCAACAGATCTATATAATGTAATTTGTAAATAGGACTTAGGAGCGGAAAGTTTTAAGAAAATAGAGAAGAACAGAGAGGCGATAACAGGTTATTTTGTTGTCGCCCAAATCTGGGCTGAATGTGTATTCACGCATGTATTTGCCTCAATATTCTAATAAAAAGGAATTTCGCCTCGGCTCTATGAATTGTGTTTTATGGTTTGGCTGATTGATTAAATTAAGTGTCGAGTAGCGTTTTTTCTTAAGAGGGAAACACGTTGGTTGGCTAGGGCCCAACCAACCCGCACGTTTTCCCCATTCCCTTCTTTTTGTAATTCATGTTTTATTGTCGAAGTGTGATTTAGCTCTTACCACATAAATTCCTGTCTGTGTGAAACGGATCCGTTGCGTAGTGTAAATAGAATTTATTTTCTTGCAATTTATCTTCCTGCAATTTACTTTCCTACACTGATTTCGGATTGGCTTTCTCCGCCTGGTCCAAGCAGGAGAAATCATCCTGCACCAGTGCACGTTGGTGTGACATTTCTTTTCTGCAGTTTTGGTTGATTGGCTTTCCCGCCTGGTCCAAGCAGGAAACATACACCTGCACCAGCAGACGTTGGTGTGTTACAGCAAGTCTTTATTTACTTTTTGCAACTTTCTTTCATCGAGTGGTTATGACAAGATAGATGTTTAAATTTCTTTATTTCTGCACTTAGTTAATTTTAGAAACATTTACTTTTCATATATGCAATCTGGTTTTACAGCAAAGTAACACTTGTGACAATTAAACAAATATTTCAAGAATTAAAAGCTAAGTGCAGGAAGCTCCGATTTGGTGCAAGAACTAGTTTCTTGTCACATGATCTGAGTGCTCTGAACCTTGAACAGTTCAAGCCCTTGCATGAAGTAACAAAACCTTCAGTAAAGACACAGTTTATACCTTATACATAAAACTCTGATCCTGCACTAGTGCAGGACAGATTAATGCAAGAAGGAAATCTCTAAGGAAGCAGATTTAAGGGCCCATCTAACGAGATTGTTAAAGTTCCTCTGCTGAAGAGAAACACACTCTTAATAGTTAAGCATAATCAGCTAGAGTGATTTCCTTTTTATCTTTGATCTCATTTTCGCAAGTGCATTCTTTCTTGTTTCAATCTTAGATTATTTTGGTGATTCAAGTTATCTTTTTCTCGTCTTGATTTAATTTTGCAATATTTCCTTCGAAGAAAGTAGGGATTTATATCATAGAGATTCATACCATCTCTGGCATTGCCTGTGCTTCGTCTCTAAGTTTACGAATCCCCCGGGTTGACAATTAAGTGTTGAGGAGTTTGCTTAAGTGTAATTCCTGCACCCAACAATACCTACAACGACTTCAAAGATTTCTACAAGAGGCACAAACAAAGAGGGAGTTGTCAGTACCTTACAACCCATAACAGAGTGCAGTTGTTGAGAGAATATTGCTTCCAAAGCGATGAGTATGCAATACTCATTGGACCAAGATGGGCAAAGGTATGCAATACAATAGTGTATGTACAAAACAATAATCCTCATAAGGTCTTTGGGGACAAGACTCCAAAAGAAGCATTCTTTGGAGTGAAGCTAAATATTGGCCACTTTTGCATTTTCGATTATCTAGTGTATATCCATGTACCAACAGAAAATAGGATAAAGTTGGAGCCTTGGGGGAGAAGGATATTTTTATTGGGTATAGTGAGACTTCAAAAGCATAAAGGGTTTTCATTTCAGGGAAGAGGAAGACATAATGAGCCAGGATGTTAAGTTCGAAGAGAGTTGACATCCAAGAAGTCTCATCAGATACAACCTGTAGTGATAGAGGACAAAGAGCAGGAGGCTTTGAAGATAGAGAAACATGCAAATACTTCTAATGCAGGGATCCAATCTCAGGTGAGGAGGACTCAATAACTCTTTCCCATTAAAGAAATTGAGGTCTAAAATGGGTCTCCTAAGGAATATTATAATATAATTATGGAAATGATAAAATAAGATTAGATTACTTTGTCAAGTTTTGAAGGGAAAAAATAAAAAAAAACCACTTGTTCAACTCGTATTTTCAACTTATCTCCCTATGATTTTACTGAAATTTTAAATGGGAGAACTCGTTGGATTACCCAAGTTGCATACCTTTGATGGACCCTACTACACTGTGAAATACATGAAAGTACTTCATTGCAATCATATTTTCACGAAAAAATGTGAAAATACATGAAAAATTAAATTATGCATCCAATGAGTGCTCATAGTCAAAATTTGAGTAAAATTGTAGGGAGATATGTTGAAAATACAAGTTGAAAAAATAGTTCTTTTATTTTTTGATCTTTTTACCTTTTTACTTCGAAAATGGTGAATCATCCCCCATGGTGGACATCATGATATTGAATTTTATTGGTTCTTATGAAGTTAACCTTTGTTGTACATTTTTTGTTTCGAGGCCCATTTTTTACCTCAAAATTTCTCTAATGCAATTATGTCAGGAGAACTAGGTGGTTTGAGTAGACATTAAAGGATGCTCAAGAGGATGTGGAGGCTCATAGGAGCACATCCATGGAGAGAAGAACACCACATAATATTTTGAACTACATGGCATTGATGAGCAACATCCTTAAACAAGCAATATACTAGGAGGTTTGAAAGAGAGCCATGGTAGAGGATGATGCATGGGACATTGTGCCAGAATCATTGGGGAAGCCAATCCTAGGTGTTCGTCAAGAAGTACCTCCCTCGCTAAGAGGAGGTGTTGATGTTTGTAGCTCCAACAGGTACTTCTACACAAACTTAAGTGTTTAAGCATGCAAAAGTCACCTAACACACCATTAACCTTATAAAATTACTTTAGTGATTGAAGTAATTTCTTTTATAAGACAAAAACGAGTTAATCTAATCAAATGCAAAGGTTTTACATTACTGAATTAGATCTATCTCAACTGTCAGTTACTTTGGAGATCAGGGTTAAGGATTCAGCCATAGTTGAAGCTTATAAAAGAAAGGTTGGGCTAAAGGAGAAGAAACAAAAACACGATAGTTAGTGAGAACAAGACTAGAGATTGTTGGAAAGTGTAACTAGGATCGGTCTTCATATTGACTATGTAATTAGGTATTTATGTAAAGAAGAGGACAAAGATAATAAAATGTATTTTTGTTGTACTTGCTTCATGGGTTTCATGAGCAAGATTTTTATTATAGGTCGACAGGAACTATGCACTATATCTATCAAAGGACCCGCGACTCATTTGACAAGAAAATTTGCAGATTTATCTTAAGTATTACAGTGTTTGAATGCGGACTTGAGATCGGAAGAAAGTATGGGTCTAATACATAGATGTGGATACATCTGTGATTAAGTGTGTGTTTAAGAACAAAGATAGATGTGAAATACATATGTGATCAAGTACAGTCTCCAGGAAGGGTATACGTGCAGGCTAAAGAACAAAGAAAGATGTGGATGTCTCTGAGATATTGCAACGTTCAATGTGAAGAAGTTGCGGTTAGTCTAAAGGAAAGTGTGGATCCTATGAGGTAGTTGTGGATGACTATGAAAGGAACCTGCATAGCAAGAACAGTAACTTACCCATGGTGATGTGTACTCGAAAGTGCAAGATCAGAAGGATCTGTGATGTACCTTCCTATCTCTAGTACTAAATGAAATATATCACAAGTGAATATGAAGCAAGAAGAAGTGTTTTGATATCGAAGATAATCAAGCAAGATCGAGTTAGAGACCTAGTTCTCTAAGGTTGGTGCAGATCAGTGTAAGCGGGTGTAGGAATGAACGATCAACATTAGAGGCAGACAAAGACGCAATGACAAGGTCTTGGAGTCATTCATAGGTCAAGGGTCCGAGTCTTGGTCATGGTACTTGTCATTTGAAGATCTATAAGAAGAATTCCTTACGGGTTTTCCTCTCCACGAGGGAGAGGTTTTGGCCCTGGCTTGAAGAGCCTAATTTTGTGTTTCTTGTGTTTTGGTAATTGACTTGATGAAAGACATAATAAGTTAAGAAGAGAATACATAAGTAAAAGAAATAACCTCACAAGTAATTATCAAGTAAGAGAATTTGAATTAATCTCCGCCCCTCCAAATTCTCAACACGGTATCAAAGCTAAGGTGTTGAACACAAGCTCTACTTGACAAGAAGACACTCAAAGAAGAAAAGATCAAAGTCTGGGTTAAAAGGTTTGATAAGTTTGCAAGGAAGATTATTCAAAGTATCCATTAATCAAAATGATAATCTTTGTCATTCAAGACATTGTTGGATGAGACATCATCTTTTTGGAAAACATCCTTTATCATCAAGGATTCAAGAATCCCTTCATCGAAGAACGCAATCTAAGAAGGAGTTCCTATCTTCATTATTATCAAAGACGCTGCGAAAAGGAGGAAGTCACTCTACTCAAGTAAGTATCTATGACCTTATTTAAATCTTTCAAAATGACTTATTGTAAAGAGAGCAACAAATTGGTTGGGTCATCAAATTTCAGTGCATGGAAGAAAAGGACAGATTTGAATCTAATTGAAGATGAAGTTATGGGCTACATCGAAGGATCTACAATTCAACCCTCAAAAGAAGATGCTCCAGCTCATGCCAAGTACATGAAAGGAGAAATCAGATTCCAGCGGATTCTCATAGAATCCATTAAGGACTCACTCATTCCCTATGTATCAAAACTGAAGTTTGTAAAAGAAATATATGAGAAACTGGTAGAGCTATTCTCTATGAGTACTGCAAAAGAATCAATCTTGCTGAGACAAGATCTATACAAAATGAAATTGTCAAGAGAAGAAGGAATCACTTCATACTTTATGAGGATTTCTGAAATAAGAGACCAACTTCAAGAATTGGGAGAAGTAATGTCTGATACTGGGATGACTACAATCGTGTTGAATGCTCTACTGGAAGAATGGGGAATCTTCACTTCAAGCTTATATGGGAAGAAAGAAGCAACACCATTCCACGATTTATGGTCTCTATGTAAAATAGAGGAAACAAGATTAAAAGCCAAAGCTGATACAGGATCAAGTGAAGGGAATCAAGCCTTTGCAGCGATATCCAGGAATAAATGGAGATTCAGAAAATTTGGTCCTCAAAATAAAAGAAGAAATATGGACAAGGTATGATGCTTTGGATGTAATGAACTTGGGCTTTATAAAAGAGATTGTCCTTAATCTAGATAGGACAAGAGGAAAAAGAAAGAAGCCCATCTCACAGATAAAAAAGAAGAACTTGAGGTTAAGAAGTCTAAGAAAGAAGAAGCAAGAAATCTCTATAATGATTGAGATCATCTTCATCTTTAAGAGATTTATGTTGGTTGTAAAATAGTATGATAGGAAACCATAGCATCATTATAGAAGCATGGTAGGAGCTCTTGGTGAAACAGCTCCTGGAAAACCTCGTTGATAATAATATTGATGGAAGGCAATCATCAAGATCAAGGGTCATCATGGAAATAAGTGCTCACACTCTCTAATGCAATTCTCTATGAATTCACTAGTTAGAAAGAAAGCAGAAAGGTTTCATCAAGAATTATATGCTACAGAATTCTAGGATTAGGATCTGATGACATATTGATGAAGCAAGTCAATGGAACGAAGTTCCTCGTTCTAGTAAAAATTGCTACAAGATGACTCAAAGGAAAAAGGTATGAGGTATATATATTTATATGCTGACACTGGTTGTTGTGTAGTCATGTCATATGGTTGCAGGTAATGAAATTTACAAGTATGATCTCTCACGGTGCACAGACAGATGAAGTCAACATAATATATCCTCATATGGAATATGAGGTGGCTGTATATGAACAAGGAACTGGAAATTGGAAGTTCCTGGGAATGAAGATGTGCAGAAAGGAAGAGATCATGAAGTGCAACCATGTTAAGAGGCAGTTATCATCCGAAAGCCAAGAAGATGTGACTAGAATATCTCCTAGGAGGATATGTAGACTCTGATACAAGTCTGATAAAGAAGAAGACCCTTGACAAGACATATCATTAGGAGATGTGTCAATCTAAATAGAGGATGTTGATGCCTAAAGGAAGATGTCATGGTGAAAGATCATCACTGAGCTAACTTTTTTTTTTTAAAGTTCATACCTATATGTTTATCTTGGATGAATTTATGCAAGGCTGCCACTCATGTGAAAGGGTGTAAGATCCTTGGAGATGGCTCGAAAGAAAGCAGCATGGCATAAAAGTGGATCAGACAAGGAAGTCAGATAAATCACTTTCTGATAGCTGACATGACTCGTGGATGAAAGTGATGGATGATTTGTGCCCTATGAAGCCAAAGGTTGAAGATTCCTCAATATCGAAATCCATGACATCGAGGAGAGGAATTCTTTATGAGTAGTTGGGTGTCTCAACATTGCTCCTACAAGTCCCTGGTTGAGAGGGAGCCTGGTGATAAGTTTCTTGCTTGGAAGAAACTTGAAATATGTCCTTCCTGAGTTAAGAGGGAGTGGCATATATGATTCTCTAATACATGTGTTATGCACTAGACCAGGACTAACCCACTTGCGTCAGAGGCAATGCTTCCATGTGGAGAGAATGGATAGACACATCATTTTAGTCTTCACTTGGGAAGATAGAATGAAGGATTGGGTAATCATCTAGCATTCGATACTCTTTGAGAATGTAACAAGGAATTCAAGATAAGAGTAATCGTGGACCGATATTCTTTTGAGGGATAGCTATCCAAGAGAAGAATAGTCCAAGAAGGTCATACTTTGGGAACACCTGGGTGGAGTATGTACCTTGGAAAGGCAATGACTATGGTGTTTATAAGTCGTGTCTCACCAGCATTGTAGCCCATTGTCTCGTTGAAAGATGGGGCTGTTAGTCAAGGCCTTGCACTAGGACAATGTTGGTTGATATGATGTTATACATATGTGATTACCAATCTGATTCTTCTTATGAGATTCTTCAGTTTGAAAGTCACCAGGTACCTGTATGAATACCTCCCTAGTTAAAAGGGAGTGTTGGAAAGCGTAACTAGGATCAGTCTTCATATTGATTATGTAATTATGTATTTATGTAAAGAAGAAGATAGATAATAAACTACATTTTTGATATACTTGCTTCATGGGTTTCATGAGCAAGATTTTTATTATAGGTCAATAGGCTTCTTCTTGATGTCTATTAGGGTTTGTCTTCTAGTTACAAGCATAATTAAGTGTCATGTATATGAAGTGACTAGTCTAGAGAAAATGCTCCAAGACCGTGCCATAAAATAGTGAAAGAATGGCTTTTGACAACCCTCATAAACGCTCTTCATGTCGGCCTTTGGACAGTGGTAAATTCGGCCTACAAGGAAGGTTGTAGGGTCAGTCTAAAGACAAGAATAGTGCACTATATATATCAAAGGACTTGCAGCTCATTTGACAAGAAAAAATGTGGATTTCTCTGAATTATTACAGTGTTTGAATGCAGACTTGAGATCAGAAGTAAGTGCGGGTCTAATACAGAGATAGATACAGATACATCTGTGATTAAGTGTGGGTTTAAGAACATAGATAGATGAGGATACATCTGTGATCAAGTACAGTCTCCAGGAAGGGTATAAGTGCGATCTAAAGAACATAGAAAGATGTGGATGTCTCTGACATATTACAGTGCGTTGAAGTCTGAATTAAATACAAGTTTTAAGCAACATTCAATGTGAAGAAGTTGCAATCAGTGTGAAGGAAAGTGTGGATCCCGTGAAGTAGTTGTGGGTGACTATGAAAGGAACCTGTATAGCAAGAACAATAACTTACCCATGGTGATGCACTCAAAAGTGCAAGAATAGAAGGAAGGTAAATTTGTGATTTACCTTCCTATCTTCAGTACTCAAATGAAATATATCACAAGTGAATATGAAGCAAAACGAAGACGAAATCAAGGAAGATTGAATTAGAGACCTAGTTCTCTAAGGTTGGTGCAGATCAGTGTAAGCTGGTGCAGGAATGAAGGATCGGCATTAGAGGCAACCAAAGAAGCAATGACAAGGTCTTGGAGGCATTCATAGGTAAGGGTCTGCATCTTGGCCATGGTACTTGTCATTTGAAGATCTATAAGAAGAATTCCTTAAGGGTTTTCCTTTCCAAGAGGGAGAGGTTTTGACCCTGGCTTGAAGAGCCTAATTTTGTGTTTCTTTTGTTTTGGTAATTGACTTGAAAGACATAATAAGTTAAGAAGAGAAGACATAAGTAAAAGAAATAAGCTCACAAGTAATTATCAAGTAAGAGAATTTAAATTAATCTTCGCCCCTCCAAATTCTCAACAAAGATGAGATACCAATGATTGACTGGAGTTTTATCCAAATGTGTCGAGTCTATGGAAGGTGCAAGGGTGCAGCAGAGGATATCCATATTAGCGAAGATTGATTAGGGACATATCTACTGCTTGATTAATTGGGTTGGATCTAGAATTATTGTTGTATGTGTTTTTCTTACTTTCGGTCGTTTCCTAGTAAGTGAGCCTGAGTAGGTTCTAATCATTTTAATAAAGAATTGATTTGATTGGGCATAAAACTTGTGAAATGTGTCATTGGGATTGGTTTTGTTTTTGCTGATTTTTTTGTATTTATGTTAAGATCCCAATTGTGATTTTGATTAAGTAGACCAATGATAAATATCCAAGGAATTAAATTGCAAAGTTGTTGGGTTCAAAATATAACAAAGACAATGGTACATATTTGGCAAAACTTTTCTTATTACCATGCCTTGAGAATCGTTTTGATTACCTTTGGATTTTATTTAAATGTAATTGCCCAAAATCTTATAAAAGGCAGGCGAGTCTTGATTCAATTACCTATATTTATTCCAATTCTCATTTTCTAAATAGAACATGTTGAAGATCCGTGCATGCCCATTTAGTCACACTAAAATCTCCCAAGAGAGTAGAATATTTTTGGCATGTATTTTTTTATCATGTGTTGAGAATGGTTTTGATTACCTCTGATTTTTATTTGAGTATAATTACCCAAAAACCTTTAGTTGATGACCCTTGATTATGATTATCCATATTTATTCCAATCCACATTTTCTTCATAGGATATTTTGAAGATCCATGCATGCCCATTTAGTTGGGCTAAGTTTTCCCAAAAGGGGCATATGTTTGGTTGACTTTTTCTTTTTATAATGCCTTGAGAATGGTTTTGATTACCTTTGGCTTTTATTTCAATATAAATACACAAAATACTTTAAAATTTTGGTGGGACTTGATTATGATTACCCATATTTATTCAACTCCACATTTTCTTGATAGATATATTGAAAATCAGATGGGCTTCATAATATAGAAATTAGAATTAATGAAATCATTTATTGGAGACCTGTGGTTTATCTTGTTCAAAATGTGTTTTCAATATGAATATACATCTCAAATACTTGTCCAAAGATGAAAATGACTAATAAGGATTAATTCAGTTGTGCTCTTTATGTGGTTTATCTTGTTCAAAATGTATTTTCAATGTGAATGTACATCTCAAATACTTGTCCAAAGATGAAAAAGACTAATAAAGAATAATTTAGTTGTGCTCTTCCTGGCTAAAATTGAATGTTTGCCACCATTGGAATGTAAGTGTCAAAAGCTACCTATACAATTGTCTGGAATAAATAACTCCTAGAAATGGCTAAACCACCAAAAAAACAATATCAAGCTTGTTCACGGTTCCTCCCACGTATACAGCCTCCCAAACAATGGTTCATTTCCAACAAGATGCCATTACATTATTACAAAATTCAATTGAAACTTTGAACTTGCCGAATTCATCTACGATTAGCTAAATGAATAATCAAAATGTAAATATTAGGGGCATGTTTCCATACCCTGCAGCGGAGTCCATGAAGTGAACTCACACAAAATTCATTTTTAAAAAGTAGAAAAAATCAATAAAACATATGGAAAGTGAATGCACTACGAGATCTGTGGTGTGGAGGGGTTACTTATAAAGAATGACCCCCCTACAGCTGTTCCCCTTAATTTGACAAGCTTGCACCAAGTTGCTCATATTGCCTAAATTACAAGCTTGATACATGTACTAGAGCATTTCTTCTGGAATTCTAGAGAACCAAAAACCAACAATTCCTCTAACCTCACATTGGCGATTGCTATTCACAATAAAGGAAAATGTGGGAAAAGTGGCCAATTTTTAATGAGAAGAATCAGGCTGCACAGACGTTGAAATGAAGATTGCAATAAGTAATGAGAGAAAAATAACTTTTCGCTGGTAACGACAATATCCCTCAAATATCACTGAGAAGCAGCTTTCTCTCAAAATAAAATACAGGGAATGATTTGAAAAAGAAAAAGAAAAAGAGAGAGTTTATAACATCTGGCTGCTTTCAGATACAAGGCTTACACACTATTGGGAAGAATACCAACACTGGATATTACATTTCAAAAGGATTGAGGAAAAAAATAATAAACAAATTAAAACGTAAAGAAATAATGGCTATCGTGCATACCAAAATACTATAATCCAGCTTTCAATGCTAAATTACATTGGAGAAATAACAAAGCCTCCAAGGTACGAATCCCAGCTTTTCCAAACTCAGCATTCTCTCTTGAATTATACTGTTGCAGCTCTTATTCAGGAAATTTGCATTCGTGTTTAAACAAGGCCCAAAGCATATGTACCTGCTGCAATTTTTGACACATGTAAGTGGCAAAATTATAATTAATCATATGCACAATAAAATGTTTTAGTCAATTATCAGGTTCAGCTTCTTCACAAAAATACTCCAAATTTGACTCTAATTTATTGTTAAACGGATCCTGATTGTATGAATCAGCTGCACACCTCATCCTACCTCTTAGTTTGAGCAGCATAAAGGATAATGTCATTGCATGAAAATAACAGTAGTTGCAACTGTAGTTCAATTCAAAACATATAATGATTATAGCATCCAATGAGTGCCTACCCTTGACATTTGAGTTAACCTCAAGAAACATGTTTTTTCATGTATTTACAATTTACTTTCATGTGGGTCTACCAAAAAATATGTGAAGTGGGTACTCATTGGATGAGGAGTTTAATTCTGTATGCAACTAGCACCTAAATTGAAATTTGCGTAAATTTATAAGGAGATAAGTCAAAAATACAATTTAAAAATAGTTTTATTTCTTTTCCTTTAAAAATTCATAACTCTTACTTAATTATTCTATTATTTTCTTTATGAGGTCAATTTTAGACATCAAAATTTCCCTGATGACTTTTTTACGTTGTGGCTTTCTCAAATCAACAACTCTTCTTCAGATATTTCTCCTTTAGTGGCTCATATGGCATTAGATTATCACAAAATTGAATTTTGTAATCTCTATCCATGTGCATGACCTTTCACTCTATTGGTTTAGTTCTATTTTACTAAGCAGCAACAACAAATCTCCTTCACTAGGAATCTCAATTTTCTAGCATCTCCTATGATTCTGAGCAGTGGAAGTATCCAATATCTAACCAATCAACAGTTTAACATTAATTGAGTTCTTTTTAACTTGGATTCGGCTTCTTTGACTTGACAATGGCTAGCCTTTTTTATCATTTGTGCAATGGCTTATGTGTAATTGCAATCCCTTGATGCCTTTTGGTCATACCAGTCCCTTGGCACCCTCACCTACTTCCTCAACTTCTCCTCTTCATTGTGTCATTGCCTGATACAATGTGAGTTTTACAGACACAAGCATAGACATCAATACACACACAAGGATGAGAAAGAGCAGATTCATGCATTCATTACATGATGCAGTGCCTCGTTACATACAAGGAGAAGAGTAAGTTACATAACTCTCAAATACCTAACTAAACTAATTAATATATTAAATACTTCCTTAATACATAACTTTATTAACGAGCCTTTATTAGACTTTATTATAGGCAAGTCCTAATTAGCATGTCTAAGTGCTAAATATGACCATCATCTATAACAAAAACATATTTGATAATATGTTCTCAAAGAAGAGTTTGTATGTCATGACTCGCCATGATTGATCATTAGTCCTACTAGCGCTTAAATTCTCTCCTAAAGGAAAACCTCTAACCCCAATAAAAGAGAGCCTATGGGCAATTCTCAAGCAAGCCACCCACCGTCACCTCAATAGCCTTGCCCCACTCTTTAAAATGAATAAAAGGGAATTTTCCTAGTTTAGTTGGGAATCCTTGTGGTCAAGCCTGTGGAAATTTATGAATCTTTACACTTTATGCAAAAATTATTTTACTGCTAATCTGGTTCTGCTCCTCCTACTTAGACAAGTTATTAACTGAATAAATTCAAGTTAAAATCGAAGCAAAACACATAACAGATCTCCACCAATCCAGATCTAGAACAAGTTCATGCACACATAGACAAAGTGACACAGTTATTTCTGGACAAATAGTCCCCGGAAAAACCCAATGTAGGAAAACCGGTCTTCTGGCTGCTAGAGGGTTTTATTATTAAGAATTTTCTGAATACAGCAAGCCTAGGTTCCAAATCTGGAAAACCTGACAAAGAAATATTAGATCTACAGCTCACTGGCTGATCTAGGGCCAAAATAATGACTGATCCACACCCTCAAACAGGATTTACAGAACTCGAACAAAATTAGGGTCTAGAAACCCCAGCGCTGCCCCTGAAGCCTCTGCGTCAACCTCTGAAGCCCCTCTGACCCTCAGTGCTGCTCCGGAAAGGGTTGTGTTACCCTAGACTAGGTGACGCAGTCCCTACGTTGCCCCTTAGGGTCTCTGCGTAACCCTTGAGGGTTTCCTGCAAAAAATTACGCTGTCTCTGAGGGACTGCGCAGCACAATGCTCCCTTTCCTACTGCAGCTCTCCTGCTTCTCTGCGCTGCCTCTCTGAGCTGATCTCTACCTCTTGCTAATTCTAGACTCTGGGATCCAATCATCCCCTTGGTCTAAATTCCTCTCTCTGCAACTGAAACACTTTTGAGATTTCTTAGCAAACCCGCCCTAGAATCTCAGCTTAGCTTTAGTCCTCTACCTCTATGTATCTTTACAAATGACCCCAAGCCTTTCCTTTATACTTTTCTCGTTGGAAAACCAACGACCATTATTAGATCTTGAATCAATGGCTAAGATTAAAAGAAAGCTTGACCCGTGTGACTTAAGACAATTTCATCACATGTTTAATTAAATTCACTTTAATTATTCAAGTTCCCTAAGTTTTAACTTAGGAAATACATTAAAATAATTAATTAATTTAATATCTCCTAAACCAGATGAAATTTCCCAAATCAATTTTTGGGTCTTGTAGATCAAGTGTACTCTAGTCCTTCCACAAAATTTGGGAGCTAGAGCACAATTGATGCTACCCCAAATACACAAAATCTCAACAAAAACAATTAAAGATCACAACAAAGGTAGCTCATCACAAGTCCCCCAAAATGAACATTAATCAATGATTTGCAATGCAAGTACCCAAGTGAAGTCCTTAGCAAGTTAAACCAAATTTGATCAATACTGACATGCAATTATCCAACTTGTACTTTATGGTGTAAGAACCATAAATCACTCACAATGTGTGCTTGAAAGATTGTTAGAACAATTTATTTATGTCTGATGATTGGATCTCAAAATAGCATTGTTATCTGCTAGGTTGCACCAAGTAGAACTTGAAGGCCCCATGGCCCAATGTACAGGGTATCTATCAAATTTTTCAGAAGAACAACATTCAACAGGCACCTGTTGACCTTTTCTCTCGTATTGCTACTTCTTTCTAACTCTCAAATTTCACAACCCTGCGGGGAATTGAATTAAATGTCACTAGTATGATGATCTTTTGTATAAGGCTTCGGCGACTTAGGATTCAATTGTTGAGTGAGTACACTCTAGAGCGTTTTTTCCACTTAGCTAACTACTCTTGTTTTTCAGTGATGAATAATTAGCTGAATTTTTTCACTCACCTACCTCCAAAGTTGGAGTGACGGTTTGATGAATGAACCCTAGGTCCATCCTGGTGCCTAGAGCTGATGTATATTACCATACTAGGGCATATCTAAAGTGTCGTGAAATTTGACTAGGTTTTATTAGGATTTTGTAAGAATTAGAAATTCTTGCGAGACGGGATTTTTAATGAATTTCCATGTAAAAATGTAAACAAGTGAGCCTAGAAGATATTAGGAGCGTATGAGTCCTTAAAATTGATGCTCTCCACCCCAACATTCTCCTAAGGCCAACTTTGGGGGTCAAAAAATCACTTCTACGTCCTCAAAACTGACTTTTCCTATGTTAGTGGCATAAAGTGGTGACAAAATTAAATAAATTAACAAGTGGTGAAAAAATTAAATATCTCCACAAGTCAAAAAAGAGTGGAAATGAAGTGGAAAATAAAGGTGAAGTAAAAGGCTGAGTTAGAGAGTGATTGGCCATCCACCTAAGGCCCACAAATCAAAGTGCCAAAGGAGCCAAGTCAAAGAATCACCACGCTAAGTTATGGCAGCCCCATGAGTTGCTGAAGTTCTAAATTAAACTTGATTAGGGGTATTGTCTAAAGTTAAACTTTAAGTTAAAGTAAGTGAGAGGGAATAGACCCCACCTCACTCCCCCTTGGTCTACATGTTAATTTTGCGGCTCAGTGACAAATTCCAGCCATTGGACTAGATTCCTCTTTCTGAGAGAACCAAAATTGACTTTTGAAGCACTCAATTTGGACAAGGAAAAATATGTTTTTGATGCAAAACCCACATTGGCACATTTGTTCAAGTCGGCCTAGAAGCAAAATGAGCAAGTCATATTCTCACTCAAGTCACATGCTCACTCACTATTGTGTTGTTGGAAGTGAAGGTCAAATGATCTCCAAAAGAGCTTGGTCCTAGATCAATTAATGCGTCCTCCTTTGTTGATTAAGATGAGCCCAAAACAGGGCCAAATAAACCAATCAAACAAATCAATGGAGAGAGAAACCAATTGCCAGATTCGAGGTCAAACTTCTGTGAAAGGTCTGCAGTCAAAGTGCACATAAGTCCTCGGATTTTGTGCCAAAGTATGCGGCCTGCTAGAACAGAATTACTCCACCAAACAACACTGTCAAACCATGCCAAATTCACTCAAGTCAAAGCTGGTCAACGTCCCAAAACATAATAGAAACTCGGCCAATCAGAAAATAGACTTCCTCCTTCACACGTGTGAATAAAATCTTGTGATCTTGGAGCTGTGCAAACCAATCTGATGAAGAGAGAGAAGAATGAATGTGTTTATGTGATGCCAAATGAGGAGGACTTGACTTGTATTTGTCACATGTGCGTGTTGTTCAGTAAATGATCTGTAGATGTGTAGGCTGTAGTTTGTATTTGCTTTAATGTTTTTTCTAAATACTTCATATTAATAACTTGTTAATTAATCAAACAAGTAGGCGAAGTAGATCGAGACACTGCAGTAGGGTTTCTGTTTTGAAACTTTCACATGGTATCAAAGCATTGTAGATCAAGTTGATCCACCAGCAAAGTGGCTGAAGATATTTGTTGCAAGAAGGGCAGTTGAAGCAACAGAGATCCAAAAGAAGGCAGTGCAACACCAGGAGGGACGCAAACCCTGCAAGGGTGACGCAGAGTCAGTCTGTTCACGCAGAGGCTGATGCAGCTCTAGAGAGGTGACGTAGATGCTGATGCAGCACCAAAAGAGGGACGCTGAGCCAGTCAGCTCACACAGAAGCTGACGTAGCACCAGGTGGGTGACGCAGTGCAAATTGGGAAGTTGTTGTGCAGTTTTCCAAGACCGGAAGTGTTGTTTTGGATCTTCAAAAGTTGTTGGTGTGGCACATGTTCTGTCGGTGCAGAACAGTGCCTAGCAAAGGTGACAAAAACGAGAGGGGAGCAGTCACTCAACAGAGTCTCTAGCCAAGGAATCTGAGTTTGATCAAGAGGAGTGATCATAGAGGACTGATTCGTCATAATTGGTGAAGGATTTTCAGGAGGGAAATCATTGGTCAGAGGGAGCACATTCTCTAGAGGTGTTCTTTCGCCAAGAAGCCCAGATCCAGTTCTTTGCTGAGTGTAGCAACAGCGGAAGGGAGAAGAGTTTGTGGCTCAACAGATTGAGCAGAGACGGTTTCCCATGGACTGAGAGATTAGGATAGGTTGGACGGTGTGTCCAAATTTGTTATCTGTAGGGCCAAAATCCTGACAGCACCAAGGTCCATTCAGAAAACATCCTAGTTGTGCCAACCGACGCAGATCACCTGAAGAAATTCAACGAGAATTAGGCACGGGCAAAGTGCTTGATCATGGATGGAGTAAAGGTTTACGTGGTCCCACATATTGCCGGGAAGAACACGGCAAATGAGATGTGGACAACATTGAACACAATGTATCAGGGAAGCTCTGTCCAGAGGAAGATGCTTCAGACAATCCAGGACCAATTGATTGCTATGGGGTCAACTCCGGATGAAGGGCTCATGGTGAGGACTACCCTGAATGCAGTCACTGATGAACGGGAAATGTTTGTCCAAAGCATCTTGGGAGAGCAACATTACCATCCTGGGTGGACATGTGGGCAATCCTCTGTCAGGAGGAAATCAGGAGAAAGAAGAGGGGGAAGATGCGGTGGTGGAGTCAAAGTAAAGAAAGAGGAGGGGGAAGATGCAACCCTTGCATCTAAGGGACAGAGGCAGCAAGGGAAGAAGAAGAAAGACCTATCAAAGGCCCGATGCTTTAAATGTGGCAAACTGAGACACTTCGCCAGCTCTTGTCCTAAGAGGAAGGACAAGGAATCTTCTGATTCCAAGGAAACAACAGCGAAAGGGACTGATGGGAGTGACGATATTGATCTATAGAGTCGTACCAAGGAGGTGGGGTGATATTGATCTGTAGAGCATCTACAGATGGCGGCAGGATCCTTGAGGTGCCCAAACTCTTGGATCACATACGAGCTATGGGAACCTTAAGACAGTAGCAGGATTACTAGAGAAGTGGGTGCAAAAGATCACAATGAAGCAGAGGTAGAGTTAAGATGCTGAAGTCTGGAGCAGCGCAAAGGAAAGGCAACAACAGCGTGGAAGCAACAGCACAGAAGTTGATGGGATTTCAGCAGCGCAGAGGCAGTGATTACACAGTGCAGTGCAGTTGTTAATTTTGGGCAACTAGGTCCAAACTCCATGTTGCACTGCTCATATGATGATGATTATATTTTTGTTGGATTCCTCTTTCGGAGAGGTGCAAGATTGACCTAAAGATCATCTTGTTTGGATGAGCAGAACATATATTTTGATTTTATTTTCCACACATGTGCAAGGTCGGCCAGATTTGTAATGCAGGCTTGCAAGCCCAATAGATGTGTCACACAGCCTCACTGATGGATATAAATTGGAGAGACTTGGAGATCATTTTCTCATCAACTCATCAAACATTTTCTCTTGTGATCTGATTGGCTCGATTAGCCTTTGGACACCTCTCTCTCTCACAGGTGCAGATCTGACGCTGAAGAAGTGTGGACTGCTTTAGGATTCTTTGCTGGTGCGTTGACCAATGTTGACCGTGGGTCAAATCTTGGAGTTTTGACCTCCAACTCGAGGAAAAGGGAGACCATTGACCGCAGCCCTAAACTGTACTGTTGACCAATGTTGACTTTTTCTATTGACCAGCATTGACTTTGTTGGAGCTGTCTTTGAGGGTTATGTGTGACACTTGGAGGATTGGTTGATCTGATGTTGAGGAAGTCTTTGCTGGCTAGCGCATCCTGTTGACTGTCGTAATGCACATCACTCTCTATCTTTGTTGGACAAGAAGAATTGTAAATTATGAATTATATTATTGGCTTGTATTCTGTTGATCTGTTATTATGTTCTATCAGCATATTACTTTCATGTTTATGTGATTGCTAAATTGAATCAAGCCTATAAGAAAGATTGAAGTAAAATTGCATTAAGCATAGAACATACCATGTTTGTCTAAATTTAACATGGTATCAGAGCTAAGGTGAAGACAAAGCCCAAGCTAGTGTGAAAATCAATCACCGAAGAAGAAATCCTATCAAAGACCAATCGCCTCTTCAACCTATAAGGGTTTCAAAACTAATGATAAGTTGACTGACAAGTTTGATTATCATGCATGGAAGATGTCCTTGGATTTGGCATTAGAAGATCAAGATGCCATGGATTATGTGCAGGGGAAGATTCTTGAGCCTCCATCAAATGCACCTGTTGCCACAAAGACGAAGTATAGAAAAGGGGAAATCAAAACAAAGATGATTATCAGGGATTCTATTCATAAGCACTTGGTTGCTTACATCTCTGAGCTGTGCACATCTAAAGAGATGTATGATCAGTTGGTTAGCATGTTCAGGGCTAGCAATGCTAATCAAGTGCTTTTCTTCAAGAATCAATTGAAGAATATCAAGAACGGAAAATAAGAATCCATTCAATCCTATTTTATGAGGTTCGCTGAAATATGGAATAATCTCCTAGCTACTGGAGGATAAATAGTTGATCGAGTGATGGTTCTCATTGCGCTTGGAGGTCTCCCCCGTGATTGGTATGTATTCAATACCACTATTCTTAATAATAATGCATTCCTGATTTGGATGAAATATTGACGAGATGCACTCAAGAGGAGACAACAATGATGGAGAGAGATCATCCCTCTAATGGAAATGGATGTGACCCTACTACCTTCGTTGCTCATGCAAAGAAGAAGAACTATGGTGGCCTGAGAAATCAAAATCATGGAAGAGCGGGGCCCGAAGGAAGGAAAGGAAGATGTTACACATGTAACAAGTTTGGTCACTATGCAAGAGAGTGCCCCAATATAAGGGCCTCTCCCAAGGATGATGACAATAACAACTTTAGGGGGAATGGAAATCTAAGGAACAATAGGTTCAAAGGAAAAAGGAATTCTCTCTCTGATCATAGTGGAAATGGGCAACCTTTCAAGAGGTCAAGAAATTCAAGGTATGATTAGTTTAATGTTGTTGATAATAAGACAAATGAATTTATTCTTGCATCTGCCCTCTCTGTTGCATCTCCTCTTGGATGTCTAGTTGATTGATAGTGGTGCTTCAAGCCACCTCACTGGTTATAAAGAAACCCTCTCTGATTTGATTGAGAATGATACTAATCTAGAAATTATCCTTGGAGATAATTCCACCTATCTTGTGAAAGGTACAGGGACTGTGACCCTTCATCTATCTCAAGGTCAAGTCCTCCGCTTACAAAATGTGTTGTACGTACCTGATTTGAAGAAGAACCCTGTGTCTATTTCTGCAATGGAAGACAAATGATTCAAGGTGGCATTCGTTGATGGAAAGGTACGCATCTGGAAGAAGAACTTCAAAGAAGCTCTTACTATTGGTTTTAGAGTTAATACACTCTACCAGGTTGGAGGAAGTCCGTTGGGGGCTATGTCATGTGATACATCTCTTCACTGCGTTATGGCACCGAAGGTTTGCACACCTTCACTACAAAGCCCTTCCCGAAGCAAGGAAGGTGGTGATAGAGATGCTTGAGTTTAAATATGATTATGAAGGTATATGCCAGGGTTGTGCCGAAGGAAATCATACAAGGGGACCATTCCCCTCAAGTGTCACAAAGACATCTGATATCTTGCAATTGATACATTTTGATTTATCTAGTATGCTGCCTGTGACATCCTTGGGAGGATGTTCCTATTACATGACTTTTATAGATGACTTCTCTCGCAAGGCCTGGATATATTTCTTGAAGAAGAAGGACGAAGCCTTCAAATGGTTTTGTACCTTCAAGGCCTTGGTGGAAGACCATACCGGGAAGAAAATCAAAATTTTGAGGACCGACAATGGGACCAAGTATGAGTCAAATGAGTTCAATGACATTTGCAGAGAAGCTGGCATTAAGAGGGAGACCAAAACTGTGTATACTCCTGAGCAAAATGGTGTTGCTGAAAGAAAGAACGGGACCATTGTGGAAGCTGCCCGTACCATGCTATATGACCAAGGTCTTCCGAAGTTTCTATGGGGAAAAGCAGCAAACACTGCTGTGTACGTTCAAAATAGATACCCGCATTCCGCTCTAGACTCCAAGACTCCTGAAGAAGTCTTCTCTGGTAAGAAACCTGATGTTTCTCATTTTAGAGATTTTGGTAGTCCTGTTTACTTTCATGTACCGAAAGAAAAGAGAGACAAGCTGGATGCTTCTGGAAAGAAGAGAATGTTTGTGGGCTACAGTGAAACTTCGAAGGCATATAGAATCTATGTGCCTGGTCAAAGAGAAGTGGAGATATGCCACGATGTCACCTTCGATGAAGATGCTTCCCTCAAGAATGTAAGAAATCTTCCTAGCTCAAAGGAAGACTGAAGAAGAAGAAGCTGGAAGGCAGGAAGAATCGAAGGATGAACCGATGTCCGATGTTGAAGGACCTATGGATCCTATTGATCCACCTCCTTCAAATAAGAAGAGACCCTCATGGCTCAAGGACACTCTTGAAGATGCTGAGAGACATATTGGCCCAAGGGGGATATTCTGTGAAAGCAAGAAGCCGAATAGATACCAAGGGTATCTAGCAACCATGAGTACAATTGTACAATCTGAGCCTGGATCATTTGAAAAAGTCGTAAAGCATCAAGTTTGGAAGGATGTTATGCATGAAGAATATGAATCCATTATGAAGAATGATGTCTGAGAAGTGGTCCCGAGACCGGAGGACAAATCTGTTGTCACCTCGAAATGGCCCTTCAAGATCAAGCATGGAGCCGATGGAAGTGCTGAAAAGTACAAGGCAAGAATTGTTATCGGAAGCTTCTCTCAAAAAAAAGGCATAGATTATGATGATATATTTGCACCTGTTGCCCGCTATACCACCATCTGATCTATCATTGCTCTGCTGCAACGCAAGGATGGAGTCTCCAACAAATGGACGTGAAGACTGCCTTTTTGCATGGTTCAATAAAGGAGGAGGTTTATGTGGAGCAACCTCTGGGGTTCGAAGTCCAAGATAAAGACACCTATGTATGCAGGTTGAAGAAAGCCCTCTATGGGTTGAAGCAAGCCCCCAGGGCTTGGTATGAGAGGATAGATAGCTACTTGATGAAGCTGGGCTTCACCCGAAGTGATGTTGATCCAAACCTTTACTTTAATATAAAGAAAGGCCTCTCATTCTAGTTCTCTATGTGGACAATCTCTTCCTAACAGGTGTTGACCCTCTCATTCATCAATGCAAGAGGGCGCCAGCTTCCGAGTTTGAGATGAAAGACCTAGGACTAATGCATTACTTCCTAGGCTTGAAGGTCTGGCAAAGGCCAGGTGAGATTTTCCTTTCTCAAGGAAAATATGTAGTGAAGCTACTAGAGAGATTTGGTATGGTGGACTGTAGGTCTGTGTCGACACTGATGGAACTCAACTTTAAGAAGTTGTGTGGAAAATTGTTGGGCCCGAGCTGGGAAATCCCACCGAGTATCGATAACTCGTGGGGGCCCTGATGTTCTTAGTGAACTCCCGTTTGGACGTATGTTTTGCAGTGAACACTTTGAGTCAACATATGGTTGGGCCTCATCACATTCACTGCACTGGTGCCAAGAATCTATTGAGATATCTTCAGGGCACAATTAATAATGGGTTGAGATACACTGCCAGGGGTTTGAGACTCCATAGATATACTGATGTTGATTGGGCTGGCAGTGTGGTGGATCGCAAGAGCACATCTGGATGTTGCTTCACTTTGGGTTCGGCTTCGATATCTTGGATGAGCAGGAAGCAAAAGTCGGTAACTTTGAGCACCGATGAGGCCGAATACATTGCAGCGAGTATGGCCTATTGTGAGGTTGTTTGGTTGAGAAAGCTAATCAGTGAGTTGTTTGGGCATGTGCTAGATAACACCGTTATCCTTTGTGATAACCAGAGTGGGATTCGTCTTTCTCAGAATCTCGTGTTCCACGGTTGATTCAAGCATATTGATATTAGGTACCACTTCATTCGGGATATGGTACAACAAGGCGTCGTAAGGCTCGATCACATTGGGACTGATGAGCAGGTCGCGGATATTCTCACGAAGCCCCTGGGGAAGGTCAAATTCTTAAACTTCTGTGAGAAGCTTGGAATCGTGGAAAAACCCTATTGTGAGGGTCCTGCTTGAGTTGGACAATGAACTCTGGGAGCTCCAGGGGGCTTGGGGATAGTTTCTTGGATCTATAAGCACACATGGGCCTAGGCTTGCCGAACCTTGTTGTGCTTCTGCCCCACCATTATGATATCGAGTTGGCTCGCGTCTCTTTGTTCTATGCCCCGCATGCACCCTACCCATGGAGTTTCAGACTCATGGGAAGTAACTATCATTTGGCCAATGAGGTGGGAAATGTGGATAGAGACCAATAGCAAGACCAATGGACGCATCGGAGATTGTCGTACTCTCTATGTCTAGGATTGCACGTGTCCAACACCTTGATCTAGGATCAAGTCTGATGAGGTTCTTACCTCTAAACTGACTTCGGGTCAGTAAACTAACTTCGGGTTAGTATAAGACTCTTTTGAGTTCGAGAGAGGTTTTAACCTCTAAGTTGACTTTGGGTCAACAAAGCGTGATGTCTTTGCGACTCACCCTTTTTTGTTCTATTTGCAAAGAAGAGCCAACAAAGCAAGTTAAGGCAGGATGACGCATGAGTGTAGCATGATATATGATAGTACACGATGGTACTGATCACTGGATGGCACTAGTGGACAAATGGAGTTATCCGTATTTGAGAGGGAGTGTTAATTTTGAGCAACTAGGTCCAAACTCCATGTTGCACTGCTCATATGATGATTATTATATTTTCGTTGGATTCCTCTTTCAGAGAGGTGCAAGATTGATCTAAAGATCATCTTGTTTGGATGAGCAGAACATATATTTTGATTTTATTTTCCACACATGTGCAAGGTCGGCCAGATTTGTAATGTAGGCTTGCAAGCCCAATAGATGTGTCACACACCCTCACTGATGGATATAAATTGGAGAAACTTGGAGATCATTTGCTCATCAACTCATCACACATTTTCTCTTGTGATCTGATTGGTTCGATCAGCCTTTGGAGGCCTCTCTCTCTCACACGTGCGGATCTGAAGCTGAAGAAGTGCAGGCTGTTTTAGGGCTCTTTGTTGGTGTGTTTACCAGCGTTGATCGTGGGTCAAATCTTGGAGTTTTGACCTCCAACTTGTGCAGAAAATTTGATCTCTTGAGGCCGCATTAGAGGGCACAAAGATCAAGGAAAAGGGAGACCTTTGACCACAGCGCTAAACCGCAGTGTTGACTTTTCGCGGTGATTTTTTATGTTGACCAACGTTGACTTTGTTGGAGTTGTCTTTGAGGGGTGTGTGTGACACTTGGAGGATTGGCTGATCTGATGTTGAGGAAGTCTTTGCTGGCTGGTGCATCCTGTTGACTGTCATAACGCACATTACTCTCTATCTTTATTGAACAAGAAGAATTGTAAATTCTGATTTATATTATTGGCTTGTCTTCTGTTGATCTATTATTATGTTCTATCAATGTTTTACTTTCATGTTTATGTGATTGCTAAATTGAATCGGGCCTATAAGAAAGATTGAAGTAAAACAACATTAAGCATAGAACATACCATGTTTGTCTAAATTTAACAGCAGCAGACAGCGCAGAGCTTCAGAGAGACAGCGCAGAGCAACAGTAGAGGGGGCTTCAGTGATGAGATGCAGCCCAACTAACTTGTCTATTAGTAATTGGGTAATGGTCCTTCAGTTGCTTACTTCTCAGCAACTAAGTTGTAGTGCAGCAGTTAGCAGTGGCAATGCCATGGGCAGCATGATGCATCTATTTGAGAGGGAGTTGTAGTACGAATGTAGCAGTGTCGGTGGCAGTGACATGGGCAGCAGTACAGAAAGCAACAGCGCAGTGGATGGAGAGAAACAGAACAAGCATTAGCAGCGTAGAGATCGATTCTGAAATCAGGTGATGCTTTAGTGTGGAAGTATTGCTAGAGCACACTCCTCACTAAGAGGGATTGTTGAGATTTTGGGATAGCATCAGGTGTGCTCTAGCTCTGAAACTTTGTGGAGGGGCTAAGACACATGACATCTCCAAGACCCAGAAAGTGTTTGGAGAAGTTTCATCTGGTGTAATAGTTATTCAAATAATTAATTTTTTAATGGGGACCCCAAGTCTAACTTAGGGAAATTGAAATATTAAAGTGAATTAAATTACACATGCCATGAAATG
This sequence comes from Pinus albicaulis, assembly GCA_034641835.2. Lineage (NCBI taxonomy): Eukaryota > Viridiplantae > Streptophyta > Pinopsida > Pinales > Pinaceae > Pinus > Pinus albicaulis. The sequence goes on from CM076581.1 coordinate 737,024,397, forward strand.
TTCTAAGTGACGTGGATTAAGCTTTCTTTTAATCTCAGTTGTTGATAAGAGATTAGATCACTGTCGTTGGTTTGCCAACGAGAAAAGTATAAAGGAAGGGATCGGGGTCAATTGGAGAACACACACACATTGCAGAGCACTGAAGCTAAGTGGAATTTCTAGGGCAGGGTTTGTTGAGGAATTCGAAGTGAGTTTGTAGTGCAGTGAGGGGCAGAGATCAGCAAGGGATGATCTGATCCAAGGCCGAGAATATAACAGCAGAGAGGCAGTAGTGTACCAGGCAGCGCAAAGTCCAGCCAGAGGGACGCAGTCTAACCAGAACCACGTTGAGGACTGCGCAGAGGCCGCGTAAGCTCATTCAGGGTGATGTAGGCCCAGCCAGGGCAGCGCAAGGGAAGCATAGACCTAGCCAAGGCAGTGCAGAGGCTACGTAGCAATAGTCAGGGTGACACAGTGGGCACGCTAGCCAACAGCGGCTGACGCAGAGGCTGGAGAGGCAGCACTGAGGTTTCCAGTGGGCCAGAAAGGGCTCGAATTCATAATTCCCCGCAAAGGGTTGGATCAGCGATATTTGGTCTCCAAGTGATAAGGTACAGTTGCTGTGTATTTTCTCTGTAGGGCAGATCGTTTCTGGTGCCCAGAATATTGTATTCAAATTCTGCATAATAATAAAACCCTCTAAAGTTGTTGCACCAGTTTTCCGGCATTGGGTTTTTCCGAGGACATTTGTTTGAAAAATGTGTGTAATTTCGTCACATGTGCATGTTGTTCAGTAAATGATTTGTAGATGTGTAGGCTACAATTTGTACGTGCTTTAATGTTTTTCTGAATACTTCACATTAATAACTTGTTAATTAATCAAACAAGTAGGCGAAGTAGATCAAGACACTGCAGTAGGGTTTCTATTTTGAAACTTTCACATTCCCCATATGAGTGACCCAATGTATGATGAGGAGGAAGGGGATGAACCTGAAGAGAACATTGAAACACTAGAGGGGAAAGTTGCATTGACACCCTTGTGGAACTATGTGAGCAAACTTGAAGGGGGAAAAGGTGGTGGAAGCTACAAGCTTTTGTGCCCTCATGGTTGTCATGGAGGAAAACCATATAATGGTTCATATACCCATGTGAGGAGGCATCTTTGTGGGGTGTTGGACAGTGATGACAAAAAGTGTGTCCTAGGGATACAAAGTTTCCCAAACGTTTCAACTGAACAAAGAAGAAAATACATCCATATAGAGGAGGCTGCACAACAAAAAAAACAAGAAACAAAATACTCAATATGAATCAAGTGCAACCTCTAGATTTGGTAGCTCATCTCATCATGGTACTTCTACAACCTTTGGAAATAGAAGAACAACAGGGGATTTCCTGAATGTTGATGGGAGGGATGATGTGGATGGAAAGATAGTCTGATTTCTTTGTGCTTGCGGTGTAACATTCAACGTGCTTCGCTCTCCCTATTGGCATGATATGGTTAAGGCCATCAATGAAGCCCCAAAAGGATACAAGAGCCCCAACTATGAGAAAGCTAGAACAATGTTATTAGAAAGAGAAAAAGCAAGGGTTCAAAGAGCTTTGACACATTTTACAAATGAGTGTGTAGAGTGTAGGGTTGTATCAGATGGGGGAAAAAATATTAGAAACCAACATTTGATAAATGTTCTTGGTGTTTCTACTAGTGGTGCAGTATTTATTACATATCATGACTCCTCCTCCGTCGGTTCAACTTCCCGAAACATTGTAGATCTCTTATTGCAATCAATCAAAGATGTTGGTAATAATAAAGTTGTTCAAGTGATCATTGATAATGCAACAAATTTTATGGCAACAAGAAAAATTATTGAGCGTACTCATCTATGCATATTTTGGTTTAGATGCTTGGTGCACACATTGAACCTTTTGATGCATGATATTGTGAAGCATAAAGAATGTGGATAGATTAATGAGATTTACAAGAGAGGGAAGCAACTCATACAAGGGTAAACTACTTTTATGGCACTTACTCCAAGTTGTAGTTGCTTAAACTTGCAAAAACGAGATTTGCAAGGTATTACCTCATCTTTAGGCGGTTAGTGAAGGTGAGACAAGCTTTAACTAATATGGTGACCTCTAAATCATGGGAGGAAATTAAAAGTGATAGAGATGGTGCTAAAGCAGCCAAGGACACTATTCTTGACATGTTCTTTTGGTCACACAGATTAAATATGTTTTGCAATTCACCAAACCAATTTATTACATGATCAAGTTTGCAGACTCAGATCGACAAATAATTGGGGAGGTGTATGAACAAATGGATAGCATGTTGGGGCAGATTAAAGACATTGTTGAGCCTAGAGATATCACCTTGTACAATTATATTCGTGTAGAAGTGGAAAAGCGATGGGATATGCTAAATGTTCCATTGCATGCCTTAGCATATGTTCTAACACCTAAATACTATCATCCATCATGGCTTTCAACACTAGCACCTGGGGGGGAAACATGAGAAAACCACACCTAGATCTAGAGATTCTATCTGGTTATATGAAAGCATTGGATAAATTAGTCCCTGATGAGGAGGATGTTGCCATGGTATGAAAACAATTGAGCAACTATACGCTTAGCATTAGTCCATTTGGGAGCATGCATGCAATTAGAGATCGAGAAAATTTTTCTTCTCTTGAGTGGTGGAACAAGCATGGAGGTGCTACTCCACTTCTATAGACTTTGGCATTACAGGTGCTATCACAGGTGGTAAACACTTCTTATGCAGAGCCATGTTGGAGCTCTTATTCTTTCATGCATATTGTTAAAAGGAACAGGTTAAATTTAGCCCAGGCAGAGAGCCTGGTTCATGTTCACTACAACTTGTGATTGTTGTCCTGTTACTGTGATGATGCAACGACTAATAAAGACTTTAAGGTTTGGAACAGAAATCCAGAGGAGCCCAATTTGGAGGATGGATGGTTGCAATTAGAGCAGTTAGAGGATGCTCTTATCCAGGATGATGATGATCAAATTGAGATGCCACCCCCATCTGGTCCCTTTGTTCCCAGGTTCCATGCTTCAACACCAACAACAAGGGCTTCAACTTCATTAGTTTTAGTGCCAAAACTTCCAGAGCCACCATTTTCTTCATTGGCACCACGTGGAGGCTCACTTTCTGTTCGTGGTGGAGGGAGGAAAGATTAGTAGATATATTCGCAATTTACTACTTTTGTCATAGATTAGACTTGTAGGCTTGTTGTGAATTTGAACTTTTTTGTCTTACTCTTCCTAGTTCAGTGTTTACTTGAGTCTTGGTGGTGGCCAAGTGGCCTATTTTGTAAACATTATTATTTGAATTTTCGACATGACTAATGTTGACAGTTGCTCACTTGCCAGATAAGTTACTTGAATGTTTGTTGATTTAATCTTCTAAATGTTTTATGTTTTATAATATGCTTAAAAATTTGATGTATGTTTGTAATTGCTAGAATCTAGATGGTTGATGCTCGAATAATTAATCATTGATGTACAATGGAATCATGGATGCCATATCTAACTTGATTTATGTAAAAATATGCATGTTTTCATGTCTTCTACAACTAATTTGGTATTTGGTATTTTTTTAATATAAATGCAAAATATATATATATATATATATATATATATATATATCGTACGGGTGCAGGAAACGCGGGTCCAACCCTTGTTTCACCAAAAAACAAAACGAGAAACATGTTTCCGCGTACGTACGGCTGAAGCACGTTTCCCGGCATTACATGCTGCAACATTTCCGTACGGAAACGTTGCTGAGTTGACTATTTATTCAAATTATACGACCGTGTTTCCTTCCACCTAAAGCGATTTAAGTTGGGTCTTTTTTAATATTTTTGGGTTTGCGTGCCTTCTAATATTATTTTAATTGTTTACTTTGTCTTTTGGATGCTTCTAGATGGCTTTCTAAACTTATAAAAAGACAATTCGCCTCATTCTCTCATCATACGAATTGAGCAAGTTGTTTCAGTGGGAGAAGAGTGATTTTAGCAAAGAGAAAGGAGGAAGAGTGCAGTGCTTCAGCTCTGGTGTGTTCACCAGTGAGCAAAGGATATTTCAGCAGCAAGAGAAAGAGATTTCAAAAGCAAATTTCGAGTGCAAAGTTTCCAGCTACGACATTCTTGGTTTTTGCCTCAACTACAACCACATTTCTCTTCTTCTTCTTTTTTTCTGGCATTTTGGGGTAGCTTCAGCTACACAAAATTAATTTGGGTAAGAAGCATTCAATTTCTTGGTTTTTTCCCATTGTTTCTTCTATTTTCCGAGGGTTTATGCTACCAAAATTATAAAAAACGTTTTTTTATTTACAGATTTGTTTTTTTAATTTTTTTTTTTGCAGCAATGGCTTCCATCCAAGATTCAAGTTCAAACCCCAAGGCCAACCAAAGGTTTGAATATTATCATCTTTGGAGGCATGTTGAGAAGCTACAGAGATGTGGAGGTGGTGGCTCATGGGAACGGCAATGTAATCTTTGCAGTAATTCTTACAAGGGCTCTTACCCAAGAGTGAAGGCACATCTTTTGCATGGAGGAGGACAAGGGATTGCAGGTTGCACAAAAACATCAGACCCTGTGGCGAGGAGGGAATATCAAAGAGAGAAAGATTAGGCAAATGGAATTAAAAGAAAGCATGATGATCTTAGTCAAGCTAAAAATCCAGCAAACATTGAGCCAAGGATTGTAGTTGAAGCAAGGAAGAGGAGAGCCACTCAACAACCAAAACAACCACCATCCAGAGGGGCATCCAGTATATTTCAAGATAGCAAAATTGCTAAACTGGTGAATGTGCAAGCAAGAGAAGAAGTTGATTCCAGAGTGGCTAGGTGCATCTATGCATGTGGTATCCCATTCAATGTTGTTCACTCTCCTCACTGGAAAGATATGATAAGGGCAATTAACAAAGCTCCTCAAGGGTACAAGGGGCCCAACTATGAGAAAGTTAGAACTCAGCTTCTCAAAAATGAGAAGGATCTTGTGGAGGATGTCTTATCACCAATTCGTTCTTCCTGGAGTAGCTCTGGGTTACCATAGTCTCGGATGGATGGACAAATACAAGGCGTAGACCATTGATAAATATCATTGCTACTTCACCAAAAGGAGCAATGTTTTTAAAGGCGGAAGACTGCTCGGGAGAGGTAAAAGATGCACAAGTTATTGTTGATGTTATTATCAAATCTATTGAACAAGTAGGTCCTAATAGGGTGGTACAAGTTATCACGGATAATGCACTAATATGCAAAGTTGCAGGTTTGATCATTGAGGAGAGGTATGACCACATCTTTTGGACACCCTGCATTATCCATAATTTGAATATGATCCTAGAGGAGTTTGACAATAAAGTCCCATGGATAAACGAACTCACAAGGGAAGCAAGGGAGATTGTTAAATTCATCACCAACCACCACCAATCTCAAGCAATATTTCGAGAGTACTCCAAATTGGAGTTGTTAAAAGTTGCTGAGACAAGATATGCCTCAAACTTCATAAGTCGCCTTGTTGAGGTTAAGCAAGCATTAGTGTCTATGGTGGTGAGTCAACTTTGGGCTGAGTAGAGACAGGCAGATTCAGAGCGGGGATATACGGTGCGTAGATTGTGCCTTGATGAGCATTAGTGGAGCAAGATAGATTTCTTGCTAATGTTCACAACCCGTGCATTTGAGCTTCTTCGGAATGTTGACACTGACCAACCTTTCTTAGGAGAGGTATATGATGGCATGGATTCCATGGTTGAGAAAACTATGGAAATCATTTCACAAGAGTCTCCACAGCTTTTGTTTGTAGATGATCATTTTGCTGAATTAATCAAGAAAATCATTATTGATAGGTGGAACAATTTCAAGTTTCAACACTCCATTGCACACTTTAGCACATGCCTTGAACCCAAAATTTTATGATGAGGAACTTATTGCTCAAAGCAATGGGAAGAGGAAGGCACCCCATAAGGATAGATAGGTGGCTAATGGGGTGAAAAAATCCATTATGAGAATTTTTCCAGCTCATCTACACAGGGAGGTGAAGGAAGAATTTGTCAGTTTTGCTGCAAGAAAAGATAATTATTCAAATATATCATCTTTGGAGGAGAGAAGCACCATGAATCCAGTTAGGTGGTGGATTTTTCATGGAGAAAATGGTGTACATTTGCAAAACCTTGCCATTCGCCTCCTTTCACAAGTGGAAAGCTCTTCATCAACAGAAATGTATTGGAGCACCTATGGTTTTATTCATTCTGTGAAGCGCAACAGGTTAGGCTCACAGAAGGCAGAGGATCTTGTTTATGTGCACTCCAACCTTCGCCTTGCATCTCGTAGGGGTCTAGAATATGGCAATGGTCCTTCTAAAGAATGGGATGTGGATCCAGAAAATCCTGATTTGGATCTCTCTCTTACTGCCTTGAATATTGAGGACCAAGATCATAGAAGTGGAATTGGCCAAATTTCTTCTTCAGCTACACCATCCACTGTTGAGCATGCTTCTGTTGCTCTATTTGATGAGGATTTTGATAATGAGTATTAGTCTTTTGACTTTATTGTACTTGCAACCTCATATATATAATAAAGGCTGATTTTGAGATTTTGATATATAATAAAGGTTGGATTTGGATATTCCGATATTGTTATTTTCATTATGTGTCTGTTATCATTCATGAGTAAATGTGTCGTAACTTGTAATAGTTTATGTTTTGAATTTATCATGTATGTTTTATGATTTCACATAACATTTCTTAAATGTCCTAAATTCTAATATAAATTTAAATTATAATATACATATCGCGTTTCCCCGTTTCCAAAATTTCGGGAGGTCGCATTTCGTATCGCTTCCCGTTTCGGAAACTTATTTTTGTTTCCCCGTTTCGTGCAACTTAGATATATATATATAGTAGACACTTCTGAGATGCTTTGCTTCCTAGATTTTTGGGAAATGACGCTTCCAAAAAACGTCCCCGCTTCCAAAAAACGTCCATGCTTCGTACAACGTTGATTCCAAGTTCCAACACTAGTCATGCAACTCGGCCAGCTCATGCTTCTAGTAGTACTAATATTACTAGTACAACAATCACAAATGTCCTTGAGTCATCCAAGTATTCCAAATACTCTGAGTAGCGGTGATGAGTTCGATTATTGATCATGTTGATCAATGATTTACGCTATCTACTGTGCAGTAGGCCAGTGGCTTGTAGCATGTTTTTTGGACTCCAGAGGCCATTTACAACTTCATTGATTATGTATTTTGTCGCTGATATGTATTGCACTCAGTGCCATTTTGATATATTTGCCCTTAGATGGTATACTCGTATTTTTCTCTGCTGGAATCTTTAAAATATTTTTTTCATTAAAATTTAATAATTTTAGGTAGTTTTCATAAAACAAGTCATTGAAATCACATTGGTCCAAGACAATCCAAGTTGAGTTGACCCTCAACCAACTCAACATTTGAGTCCAAGTTTTAAAACATTGCACCAGACTAGATGGATGGAAGAAGTTTTTATGACGAAGCCTCCAAAGGATCATGGCAGTCCCTTTTATGCGTTGCATAAGGAAACAATGTTGTCTTGTTCTTCGTTTGTTGTTCCTGGTTCTACAGCTGCTATTTGTTTTGCATAGCTTAAAATTTACTATGGAATTGCACTTAGCTAATATCTGACCACAGATTTGTAATGTGTTATAGCAGTTTATCTGTCACCAATACGCAAGAGTACGCAACCACATGGTGGTCATCCCTACAAGTAGGGAACAATTGTATTATATTTAGAATTTAGACTCCCTATCTTTTTCATCATGTCCAACAAGGTTAAAAGAAAGAAAGAAAGAAATGTGGTGTGTGTGTTAAAATCTGTTAGTGGCAGCGAAATTAACTACTTACCTTTCAAGTACATTTCCCGCACTTAGATACAGTTCTCTCTACCAGATAAAGTCTCTTTACTTTTTCCTCTAATACATAAAGGCTCTGGAGGATAATAGATGAGATTTTTGCTGGAGTAGAAGCTGCTTGAGCAAAGAGTGTACATCTCTAAACATGATTTGGAAAAGCTTAGTATATCTTCAGATGAATTACAAGCCCTGATCATTTATCGTGTAATTGCATTTACCGCTGTGCCTCTCTCCCAAATCTTTGCAACAGAAATTTATCAAGTTGTCCAGGATTTGGTGTGCCATCTTCACTCAAATAATCAGTTGGCAATGAACGGATGCATGCAAGGATATGTTGAACATCTCTATAAAGTCTGGAAACAGGAAAGCATCCAGATCAATCACTTGTACACAAAGGGAAAAACAATTGCTTTGTAAGAATAATGATTCTACACTGAATTACGATGCAAAGATTAATTATAAGAGAATTTCAATCTGAGATTCATGCCAACCTGTTTTTTGCCTGCGGGCTGCTAACATCTATCTTGGCAAATGCATCCGAAATTTGTGAGTGGAAGTTTTGAACTACTTGCCTGTTCAGCCATTTTAATAAAAAACAAATTCTTTCAGTACAACTCCATGTTGCAGAGTAAGATGCTTCAAGAACTATGATACAGATATAATAGATGATACCCATCAAAATAAAAGTCAGCCACAGATATATATATATATATATATATATATATATATATACTCAAATGGGCAAGTATATTCTGCATGATCCCAGAAGGGTATTCCACTCACCAAGAGTGTCCACATTGCAAAGAAGTAAATAGCACATTACTAAACACAATCATCCACTAAAGTACGCATCATTTTAAGAGGCAACATAGGACATTTTATCACATGTTACTTAACATGTTCAACAAAGTAGTAAATGTGATAGCTTAAAACTAGATAAACTTATGTGGTCAGCAAAAATTGTAGTTAGGCACAGATTAAGAAGTGCCACTGGAGAACTCTTTTCCAGCAGTTTTCAAAGGATGATTGGCATCCCAAATATTTATTTCATGGAGTATTATTAATGATGGATTTGTCAGAGAAATGTTTGCAGGGATAAACCCTAATGAATATATGTTTATGCAGAAGTGTACTGGCAGATGGACTTCTGAATGAATGCATGCCTTCAGTAATATAAACAAAGCTGTTGCATAGCCCTTGGAGATAGTCAGCAGGGAACACGGACAAAAACATCAGTGGGAGATACAAGGTTAACATGATGCTATGGCAGGCAATAAAATAAATTTTTGCATGCCTCAAATAGGGCTACATTGCACTCACAGTAAAAAAATTATGTTCCCTGTTGTCGCTCAACATGTATAGGCACCGCGACAATGACTCAAGTTGGGGGCTGTCAACTAAACCCCAACCTCTCTGTTTAAGCAGTCTCCCAACAGCAGACTATGGGGGGTAGACCCAATGGCAATGAGATGAAGAAGGACAAGTTGGGAACCAACTAGTCCAGGAGACACAGTTGAGTATCCTAGCACTTGTTTTAGAATTAGCAACATTTTAAAGATTTGATTGGATTTATAGATTTGAAACCAGTGCCTAATGGAGTCAACACTCTTGCTATGTAGATTTTAGACCAAGTACTGAAAGGACAACTGTTGCTTTAATGATTTCCTATCTTAAATGAAATGCAAATTCCTAGGACCTATGTGAAATGTGGAAATATTGGTTGATTTTCTTTAAATGCCTACTCTAAATTTGACTTTCTCTTAACTATTTTGAAGTTGGGCTTCAAGGTAAGTTGTGGGAAGGAGGCCAACAAGAAGCAAGCAAGGGCTTGATTAACGATACCTCATGTTGTGCTCCTATCACCCTATGCCTCCGGCGCTGCAGAAACTGTGGCTCTGACGACTGCAAGGTCATCGTCTTAACTACCGAAGAGTTCCCTGGGCCCCTCAAGCTAGATGAGAAAGTTTGTCCTAGAATTCTGTCAACCAAGCTTATGCTTGGAGGTAAGTTTTAATATGCACGACTAGCTTAGGATGCAAATGAAATGTGAAATTAGAGGATGATTATTTGAAGGGAGATTGCTAGTGCTTTAGAGTACTTAAATTATGGTTTCTCTTGAGTTATATCGCCAAGTACTTATTTAAAACAATCTCGATTATAAGAACAAATGCCAACTTTGAAAGTGCTCACAAAATAAAATGAAACTTGATAATTGCAAAATGCACAATTCGCCACATATCCACAATAGAGCCCTTATCCAATCTCAATGTAAAATGCCAATGATAATTACTTGAAACTCCAAAACAATTTATCTAAAAGATGCCCAATTAGATCTCAATCAATCAATTATCTATGACCACAAATTACTCAATGATATGCAATTGGAGTAAATTACTTTCAGTGCTACTTAGCTCAGAGAGAATTAGAACTTAGCACAATTACCTTTCACAAATTGATAAAACTAGAACACTTTTGAGCAAATTAGAACATTAAATACCAACAACTCCTTATAGTTATCTTCTTGAACATTAGACACCTTGAGAGGTATTGTTCAACTCATGCATACTTGACACTTGGCCTCTGCAAAAGTACTTGTTTGCTTCTATAATCATCAACATATCTTTATAGAGTCTTCACATGCGCTCTCTCTCTCTCTCTCTCTCTTGGGCCACTAGGGTTTCTAATCATCTTGGAGTATCCTGAAGCACCTTGGAGGTATAGGGTTGGGGGTTATCTCTTGGAGATTGGAGAATAGCATTTTGTGATAAGGCCCTAGGGTGGAGTTGTGAAGGAGAGAAGGATAAGACATCTTGCCTTGGAGGGTATGTTGTGTTGTGAAATCTGGGACAGCTAGGTTAGGGCTAATTTCATTTTGATTTCTCTTAACTTTGATAGTTTTTTGTGACCAGTGTTGCAAGAAATGCCAACCCCCCCCCCAAGATCTAAACCGGGATATGTGTCCCATACAGATCCGTGGGGGATTCACGGTTCAAAAATCCGAAACCGCAGATCGGGCCAAATAACACAGTTCCTGGAATATCAGGACTATGTCGGTCCGATCCACGGTTCTGGATTTTCGAACCGTGGATCTGGTGGCAGATCCGCCACGGATCCGCGGCGAATTGGGCACTGATCTCGAGCGGATTTGATGTCGGACGGAAGATTCCGCGCGCCTGACCCAAAATTTTATTTATTTTTTTGTCCAACTTGAGTTGGGGGTGGGTTTAGGTTGAGTTATGGAAATGATAGATGGGGATAAAGCTCATTTCCTCACTCTTGTATTTTTGGAGAGTTTGGAGAAGAGAGGAGAAGAGAGGCTTGACGAGAGCTTAGAGGAGTGAAGGAGGAGTAAATAAGGGCTTCTATCTACAAGAGATAAAGACGTTAGTGCAAACCCCAAACTCCCTCATTTTTTTGTCACTGTTGTTTGTATTTTTTTCCTCCCTCTGCTACTCTTTCCCATTCTTTCTTCTAGCTCATTTCATTGCAGGTTGTCCATCTATATTCATATTCCAAAATGGTGTTCTTTTCTTTACTATGTATCATTCCACTTTTGGTTTCCATGATGGCAAGGGGGAGTAGGAATAGAAGGGAAGGAGAACAAGAAGATAGTGGTCCCCATATGAGTGACCCAATGTATGATGAGGAGGAAGGGTTTGAAGAGGAAGCAAATGAAGAAAACACTGAAGTGCTAGAGGGGAAAGTTGCATTGACACCCTTGTGGCATTTTGTGACCAAACTTGAAGGGGGAAAAGGTGGTGGAAGCTACAAGTTTTTGTGCCCTCATGGTTGTCATGGAAGAAAACCATATAGTGGTTCATATACCCGTGTGAGGAGGCATCTTTGTGTAATGCTGGACAGTGATGACAAAAAGGGTATCATGGGGATAGCAATTTTCCCAAAGGTTCCAGTAGAACAAACAAGAAAATACATCCAAATAGAGGAGGTTGCACAACAAAAATACAAGAAACAAAAAAAATAATTTTGATTCAAGTGCAACCTCTAGATTTGGTAGCTCATCTCCTCACGGTACTTCTGCAACCTCTGGAAGTATAAGAACAATAGGGGATTTCCTGAATGTTGGTGGGAGGGATGATGTGGATGGAAAGATAGTTCGGTGTCTTTGTGTTTGTAGTGTACCATTCAATGTGCTTCGCTCTCCCTATTGGCACGATATGGTTAAGGCCATCAATGAAGCCCCAAAAGGATAGATGAGCCCCAACTATGAGAAAGCTAGAATAGTGTTATTAGAAAGAGAAAAAGCAAAGGTTCAAAGAGCTTTCACACGTTTTAAAAACGATTAGGTGGATTGTGGGGTATCCATTGTATCAAATGGGTGGACAAATGTTAGAAACCAACATTTGATAAATTTTCTTGGTGTTTGTGCTAGTTGTGTAGTGTATATTACATGTCAGGACTCTTCCTCCATCAGTGCAACTTCCCAAAACATTGCAGATCTCTTATTGCAATCAATCAAAGATATTAGTACTAAATTCTAATAATGTGGTTCAAGTGATCACTGGTAATGCAGCAAATTGTAAGGCAACAGGACAAATTATTGAGCGTACTCATCCACACATCTTATGGTCTGGGTGTTTGGTGCACACATTCAACCTTTTGATGCATGATATTGCGAAGCATAAAGAATGTGGATGGATTAATGAGCATTACAAGAGAGGGAAGCAACTCATTAAATTTATCACAAGCCATACAAGAGAAAACTACTTTTATGGCACTTACTCCAAGTTGCAGTTGCTTGAACTTGCAAAAACAAGATTTGCAAGTTATTACCTCACCTTTAGGCAGCTAGTGAAGGTGAGACAAGCTTTAACTAATATGGTGACCTTTAAATCATGGGAGGAAATTAACACTGAAAGAGATGGTTCTAATGTAGCCAAGGACATTATTCTTGATAGTTACTTTTGGTCATAAATTAAATATGTTTTGCAATTCACCAAACCAATTTATTACATGATCAAGTTTGTAGATTCAGATCGGCCAATAATTGGGGAGGTGTATGAACAAATGGATAACATGGTGGGGCAAATTAAAGACATTGTTGAGCTAAGAGACATCGCCTTGTATAATTATATTCGTGTAGATGTGGAAAAACGATGGGATATGCTAAACGTTCCATTGCATGCCTTAGCATATGTTCAGACACCTAAATATTATCATCCATCATGGCTTTCAACACCAACACCTTGGAGGGGGGGTAGGGCAAAACCACACCTAGATCCAGAGGTTCTAGAAGGTTATATTAAAGCATTGGATAAATTCATCCCTAATGAGGAGTCTGCCATGCTACAGAAACATTTGAGCAACTATATGCTTAACACTTGTCCATTTGGGAGCATGCATGCAACTAGAGATCGACAGACTTTTTCTGCTCTCGAGTGGTGGAACATGCATGGAGGTGCTACTCCACTTCTACAATCTTTGGCATTGTGGGTCCTATCACAAGTGGTAAACACTTCTTCTGCAGAGAGGTGTTGGAGCTCTTATTCTTTCATCCACAGTGTTAAAAGGAACAGCTTGAGTTTAGACGAGGCAAAGAGCTTGGTTTATGTTCACTAAACTTGCAATTGTTGTCCCATTACTGTGATGATGCAAAGACTAATAAGGACCTTAAGGTTTGGGACAAAAAACCAGAGGAGCCCAATTTGGAGGATGGAGTGTTGCGATTAGAGCAATTGGAGGATGCTCTTATCCAAGATGATGATGATCAAGTTGAGATGCCACCCCCATGCGGTTCCTTGGTTCCCAGGTTCCATGCTTCAACACAAATAGCAAGGGCTTCATCTTCATCAGTTCTACTGCCACAACATCCAGAGCCAACATCTTCTTCATTGCCACCACGTGGAGACTCACGTACTATTCGTGGTGGAAGGAGGAGTAATTAGTAGATATTTTCACAGTTTACTACTTTTGTCATAGATTAGACTTGTAGTCTTGATGTGAATTTGAACTTTTTTGTCTTACTCTTCCTAGTTCAGTGTGTATTTGAGTCTTGGTGGTGGCCAAGTGGCCTATTTTGTAAACATTATTATTTGAATTTTGGACATGACTCATGTTGACAATTGCTCACTTACCAGATAAGTTACTTGAAAGTTTGATGATTTTATCTTCTAAATGTTTTATGTTTTATGATATGCTTATAAATTTAATGTATGTCTGTAATTGCTAGAATCTAGATGGCTGATGCTTGAATAAATAATCATTGATGTACAATGGAATAATGGATGCCATATCTATCTTGATTTATGTAAAAATATGCATGTTTTCATGTCTTCTACAACTAATTTGGGATTTGGGATTTTTTTTTAATATAAATGCAAAATATATATATATATATATATATATAGTAGACTCTTCCGAGACGCGTCACTTCCTAGATTTTTGGGAAATGACGCTTCTGCGTCCCCGCTTCCAAAAAACGTCCCCGCTTCATGCAACATTGCTTGTGACATTATTCTTTATTCTACTTCTCATTATTTAAGAAAAAGAAATTTATTGGTTTCATGCTCAAGTCTAGGTCGAGCCTCTAGGTTTCTGTTGAGTCAAAGGATTAATTGAGTCAAAGTCCATTGGGACTCTTTGTAAGAAACAGGAAAAGAAATTTTTTTTAAATTTAAAAAGAGTTATATAGTCCTCCATAACACCAAGTCAGCCCTCCTGTTGGTCAAGTCAGCCTACTGAACAGTCATGACCATACTGACGAACAACTATATAGAGGCGTGAATCCTCCACCAAAAAGACAGAAGTTTGGTTGAATTTTTCTGACGAAGTATGCGAGTGGCAATGGCTGGGATATGCGAAGTTTTTCTATGGAAGAATGTGTGAGTTCCTTGAAGCCTTGTAACAAGACCGAATATCTGAAGCAGCCTGCAATTTTGTGACAGAACCGAAAATATGAAGAAGTCTGCAATTTGGGACAGGGACGAAGTTTGAAAAAACTTGATTTTGACTGTGACTTGGAAGGAGGGATGACTTGGGAATCTTAAGGAGGAAAGAGTCTTGGTCTTGGTCTTGATATCTCATTTTGATCTGATTTTGGAAGATGAGGAGTGTTTCGGTTTCCCCCAGTTGTGGGGTTTTTCCCTGGAGTGGAGCCTCTAAATTGTGTTTATTGTCTCTTGTGATCTTCATGTCTTTATTTTGATAATTGCTTGATGAAGAAAAGAAACACATATAATTTAATAAGAATCCAACTGAGTTCACAACTATTTATCATGTAAGGAAAATCAACCTTTACCTTGATTTTCCAATAATAGAGTCCAAATGGCAATGATTGGCAATTCGTCGCTTAATTAACCTATCACAGGGCACGTCTGATTGTTCTACAGAGACCCAAAGTCGATTCCAAAAGAGGAAAGCGAACTCAAATTGATACCTAGTCGAGCTTGCACGGAACCTGAATCATTTTTTGAGGTTTGTCAAATTTCAAACCTCAAGGTTCAAATTCGACGAACCCTGTGCAATTGATTGGATCTTTAATGGTTATTAGGGTTTTGTTGAGTTACCATAGATAGGATTTGCAGAGCTGAGAGGATTTGTACTAGCCTTGAAAGCAGGCTACAGTATGTACATGTACTTCATCTTGAGCAATTAATGAAATTTCCAACTCACTCTCCAAACTCATGCACTTCCAGATTTAGTTTTCACCTATGTTTTTGGTTTACGCATTTCCATTTACAGCCATATATTTCTTGCTGATTTGACAAAAATCAATGGACAATTGTTAAGGGATTTAAAATCCAAGTGAAGAATATTTTACTGCTATTATACTATTGTTGGGCTACTATTATTACCGCTGTAAAAGAGTATTTTCAGATTTAGTTATTGGCTGATAAGTTGCCCTAAAAGAAACGTAGTGCTAAGATCCAAGAAACACTCTAGGTTGAAGGTGGAATATTTGTTTTCCACTGAATTTTGAATTCTGATAAATTTTCACACTAGCTTTTCCTTATTAAAAGCTTCTGACAAATTGTCATATCAATATTAAATATCAGGTCCTTATCCATGCAGCTTAGATTATATTTGAAACAAAGAAAAGTTTGTCATTAATTTAAATTCTAAAATACAGGTACATACAACATGCTCTTACCTAAATATTGTTTGGACATCTGACTCAAGAAGGATTGGTGAAAGAACACGTTGCAAAACGCCAACTTCCTGTACGTACATAGGGAACAAAACAAAGACATAAGGTCAGACAAGATAATTTACTAATGTCTACAAATAACCTAAGAATAGGTCAATGTGGCTAGAAAATACAGCTAGTAAACATCGCAATATGCACAAAATAAAGACAATATATTCAAAAAATTTAAACAGTATTCTAGAGTGCACACATACATAATCACCTACGCATATTTATGATGCAACTAGATAATCTCATGTAAACTTTAATGGAATAAAAAAGAATATATCTACAAAACTAGGTGTTTCAGATTTTAAAATAACACTAATAAGAGAGAAAGAGCTAAGAAACTATTTTATGGAGCAACTTCGCTTCCATCACCACAAAGAGTATCGAATTAACCTATGTGTCAAGAATCACAGTAACCTTCCTGCGTTGCTATAGAACAAGAAAAAGACCTTAGGAGGAAGTTGAAACAAATGATTGCAGCATGACTTAAACATAGAAACAGTAACTTTTACAGTCAGGTTTATTTCCATGATCATAAAAACTATGCTCCTGGAGAGAAAACTGACATTTTAAGCAATTTCTAATAAACTGCATGCAAATTAAAACATTTAAAATGTGATAATTACTAAGCAAACACTTATTCTCATTTAAAAATTTTTGTGTTGTTAATAACATTCTACAAACTAAACTAAAACAAACCATAATTAGGTTCAATTTGCCGACATATAACAACATAATCATTTATCAGGACATTTACTTCACAGTCAAACAAGTATTCACCCTTGAATCTTGTTTGATAATATGGTCCATGTGCTCTCTCAATGTCACTATTCTGTTTATGTTCTCGAATGTTAATGCCATAAAAAGAATTCCAGCCCTTTTAGACAAATCTTAAGTCATTATAAGCAGTTTGATCTTCATAGTTGACATGCAAATTGCTCAATTGTCCTTAATCCCCTATTGCACTAGCTACAGTTTGTTGAAGAATGTAACTAGGCTCGGTCTTCATAAATGTATTTGAGTCATTATGTAATGCACTTATCAAAAGAATGAAAAAGAAAAAAAAAATATTATTATTACAATGACTTATTAAAGCATGCGTTTCATACTTGGTTCATCATTTATTAGTCAAAGTCCCCATTGTGGACTCCTACTATTAATATTAAGTCATTAGTGTCATTGTACATTTTATAAGACCCTTCTTGAGCTTTTGAATCATGTAAAAAGTATTATTTTTTAATCAAAAATGAATTTTGTCACCTCCACACCAAGTCGGCCCCTACCTGATGAAGTCGGCCTACAAGCGAGTTATTCGACCCACAAGAAGCCTATATATACAAGTGCAGTTCAATCTACTTGCTCACCAACTCAATAAGTTCGATATACAAGAAGCAGTGCAATAAAAAGTACGAAGTGCAGGAAGGAGAAGGAGAACTGCATGATCGGAGTTCTTGGCCTATTTTATCTCGCTCTTTCTAAGAAATTTCTTGCCAGTTACTAGAGGTCAAAGTTGCAGGAGGTCAAAGCTACAGTTGCAGGGGTCGAAGTTTTGCCGCTACATAGATCGAAGTTTTGTTGCTACAAGGTTGAAGGTCCAGATCGAAGCTGCTGGAAGGAAGGGCTGACTTGGTGGTTGGAGGAAGTCTATGTCTAGGTTGAAGATTCTTGCATTATCTCAGGAAAACTATTGAAGGAAGAGATTTTGACTGGATTTCCCCTAGATAGGGTTGTTTCCCAGGGAGAGTGCCTACATCTTGTCTCTCTTGCTTTTGTGATCTTCATACACACATAATTTGGTAATTGTTTGATGAAAGAAAATTTAACAAAGAAGTAATAGAAGCCAACATAATTCACAAGTAATTATAAAGAAAGAGGAATCAAAACCCTAATTCTTCTAGCATTGATTTCTCAACACATTTATCAACAAGCATGTAGTTTGTATCACTAGGAGAGGAGTTTGCAGGTAAACACATCGTAGATTTTTTGATGCCTTCTAGCTGCCAATGCCATCTATAAACAAGGATGCCAGAGAATCCTACTTCAGGCATTGTGCCTGGACAAAACGCATTACAGATCCCTAGATGTGTCAATTGCACCAAGAAATGCCTCCCAAAATAATTTATAAGTAGGGATAACAGACTCACCTAGTTTAGACATTGTGCCTAGAGCAGAGCCATTTCAGATCCATAGATGTGTCGGTTTGCACCAAAAAATGCCTCTCTAGTTGCAGATATCTTTGACCGGAGGTATATTTGGAAATGCCTTTTGTAACTCGAAATATTCTAATCTCAAGAATTGCCTCCATCTAAAAAGTGAAATTCCATAGATAAGAAAAAAAAAAATAAGAAAAAAAAAAATAAGAGGTAGTTGTCAAGGACCAACGAACCCTTGAACCCTTCCAACAACCAAACGTTGCTAGGGGAGATGTGAGCCTCCCCTTTTAGTCTTTTTCTTGAAACCATAGAAAGCTCATTTTTGTTGTTAGATGTTCAAAGAGAAGTAATTGTAAAGACATAACATTAACGAGGACAATGTTTTTTTCATTTTGACTGGAACAAAAAGACTATTTTAGCAAGTTTGGAGGCATAAGGAGTAAAAGCAAAGAAGGAAATTATTCATCATTTTTTGTTCTATCAGGGAACAACCAACTTGCACAAGATCACAAAGACATATCTGCTCAAATTGGTTGGCACGAGAATGTCTACTACTTTAGATCAAGCATTGATCTGTAAACTACCGTGGATATTCAACTAGACAATTTGTCACCACATATCTACTAAAATATATTAAAAAATTCAAAATCTACATTATGAGGGTTTATTTCTACTTAGATTTATGGATTTGTTAATTGTTTTTTATTGTGTATGCATGCATATTATGATAATACATAAAATAGAGAACAACGAAATAAAACTCACTTACCACAAATTAACACAAGATATAACCTAAGAAACCTTTTTAGGAGAAAACCCAGCTGGCAGATGAAGTTGCTCTACTCTCTTTCTCTAAATGGAAAATGGATGCAAGTAGAAAGAAGTGAGGTTTGTGGCCCATGGGTTGCTACAGTGCACAAATCCTCTTCATTTTCTCTCCCATATCCACTCTCGGCTACATTTCTCATCAATGGAACAAAAGACACTCGAATAAAATGGAACCCCTTGTCCTCCTAGTGACCTGGTTATAACATAGCCTAATAGCCTACTAGAATTTTGACACCTTCAACTTTTAACTAGAGTTACAATATCAACTCTTCTAGAGTCTTCTTCGTCATGATCACATGGCTAGCCCCTTTTCCATCAATAATGGGGGTCGACATATCATCATCTCAAATCATGGAGGTCAAAACAAAAAGGCCAACCTCCGAGTGGCATAAATTTTGCATACAAACTCTGATTAAGGCAATTCTTCTGTCGTTGGAAAGGTCTTTGTGTGTAGAATAGCACAAATAGGTGTGGCACTTAAGCGACAAAGTTTTACCCCCAAAAAATGTCATTTGATGCCTCAAACTACTCCTAGAATGTTTCAAACCCCAATTTGCCAAATTAGGTCCCGCCAATAAAAGTGGTCCTCTGAGTTTCAAGATGGATGACAAATAACATAATGATCCAATCTGGATCAAGTAGTGAGTTACCTATTAATAAAAAAAAATCTTTGCCCTAAAATATTAGAAGAACATTGGCTTGTTGTACTCAAGCTCCCCCAATGATTTCTTAGGCAAGTCCTCTCCATCCCATAAATTCCTGGTGTGAAAATTTCTGAATGTTACTTATGCAGAAATCTATTGTTAGATCTGGTTATACTTCTCCTACTTAAACAGGTTATTAATGTTGAAATCTTCAGATTAACATCAAAGTAAACACATAACAAACTTTGACCGATTCAGATCTAAAACAAAAAAGTACATGCACAATAGACAAAGTGACACACAAGATTTTATGGACAATAGTCCCTGGAAAATCGGTCTTCTGGCTGTTAGAGGATTTATATTATTAAGTAGTTTTCTGAATACAGCAAATCTGGGCACCACATTGGTTAACCCGACAAAGAAAAAGATAAATCTGCAGCTAACAGGTTGTTTTGAAGCCAAAACCCTGACTGATCCACACCCTGAAATGGGATTTACAAGATTCAGCCAAATTCTAGCCCTAGAAACCATAGCGTTGCCCCTGAAGCCCCTGCGTCAACCTAGACAGCCTCTGTGTGCCTTTGCGCTGGCCTGGAGAGGGTTGCGTAACCCCGGAATGGGTGATGCAGACCCTACCTTGCCCCTAAGGGTCTCTGCGTAACCCGGATGGGTCCCTTGCTACCTAGCACTACCCCAGAAGGGACTGTGTAGCAACTACATAGCTGAAGATACCTCTGTGTTGCGCAGCTGCTACCCTCTCTGCTACTGCTCCGTCTGCTTCTCTGCGCTACCTCTGGAATCTGCTCTCTGCCCCTTGTTGATTCTAGCCACTGGGATCAGACCATCCCCTTTGACTAAACTACCCTACTCTACAGTTGAAACACTTCTAAAAATTCTTAGCAACCCCTACCCTATAATTTCAGCTTAGTCTCAGTGCTCTGCCTCTGTGTGTGTGCTCTCTAAATGACCCCAAGCCTTTCCCTTATACTTTCTCGTTGGGAAACCAACGACCATGATCAAATCTTGAATCAATGGCTAAGATTAAAAGAAAGCTTGATCTGTGTGACTTAAGACAATTTCATTACATGTTTTAATTAATTACCTTTAATAATTTAATTTTCCTACGTTAGACTGAGGGTCCTTAATTAAAATTATTAATTAATTAATTATCTCCCAAACTGGATGAAATTTCCCAAATCCCTTTCTGGGTCTTGGAGATCCCATGTACTCTAGTCCCTCCACAAATTTTGGGAGCTAGAGCACATCCGATGCTACCCCAACACTTAAGAAAACTCAACACTTTAGAGAACATTATCAAACTTTGCATTAGTACATTGATGGTGATTGATGATGATGGAGATACCTTCACTTCCAACTCTGCATCTACCTATAGTGCAATGTAGTGGTTCTCTTCTTTTCGCCTTTTGCATAATGATGTACCTATCTTCAATGTCTTGGGTTTAGCATCATAGTTTACCACTTTTTACTCATTGTTTTCCCTTTTATTTGAATTAATGTTTCTTTTGGAACTGAGGAGTTTCCTTGGAACTCTTACATCCCTACTATGGCTTATTGTAGTCTCTATTCAATTGATCTAATTTGGTCATTCGACAACATTAATAAATTGTGTTGTTGTCACCCAAACTGTACAGGAAAATATGCGACAACACTCAAGACGGGGGTTGTCACTTTGATCCCTATCCTCTCCGTTCTAGTTGTCTCCCTACAGCAAATTATGGGGGTAGTCACTATCAAATGTTAAGATGGAATACTCATTGGCAACCATTGAATCCAGGAGACACAACTAAATGGCCTAGCAACTTGGCTAAATTAGCAATCTTAGATGATTTGATTAGATTATTAAGGAAGACCAATGCCTTAAATGGATTCAATTACTTTCTTAGATTATTTACAAAGTTATCAAATGAACATTTGTTGTTTGAGGATGCTCCACTATCCTATATGAAATGCAAATCCTACAATCTAGGTGAGATGCAAAATCTTGGTTTATTTTAGTTAGATGTGTACTTTGAATATATCCTTCCTCTTAATTGTTTTGAAATTAGTCTCTAAAGTAGGTTGTGAGAGAGAACCCAAGGGGAAGCAAGCAAAATTTTGATTAACGATACCTCCCCTTAGGTTCTAACCACTCAATGCCTCTAGCGCTGCAGAGACTGTGGCTCTGATAACTACAAGGTCACCGTGTTAACCACTAAAGAGTTTCTAGACTCCTCAAGCTAGATGAAAAAAGTGGGTCTATCTCTCTATCGACCAAAATTATGCTAGGAAGTTAATTTAATAATGCGAGAGGTTAATCCTACGATGCAAGTGCAAGATATGAGTAAGTGCTCTTAAGGTGAAATTATTAGATTTATTAAGTACTTAATTACAATGATTTTTAATTATGAATAATGGAGTACTTAAACAATAAATAAATGACAAATCTCAACCACAAGAGGAAGTGCTCAAACTTAACGGTGCCAAAAAATGTTGCATTGACAGAATATCATAAATAATTGCTCAAATGATTAAAACAAGATCAATGCTTCTTAAATGAGGCAATGAAGAGGAAATCTAAGAGAAAATAGATTCACAAGTAATTATCAAGTAGAGAATTGAATTAAACTACGCCTTATCAAATTCTCAGCATGACTGAGATGTTTATACAGGTGGATAGCCGACGTGCAAACATTGGTGGGTCTGCTCGGTGGGGCAACTCGTGTAGAGTCACGACCGTTGATAAAAGACCACATGACCGAAGCGTATGAATAGGAGGTCGAGCAGTTTGGTGGAGGACATCAGACAAGTTTCAGATGAACACGACTACAGTCGCAGTGCGAAGGAGTCGTGGGAGACCCAAGACCAGTTCGTCAGCGAATGAGCCCGCAGGGCGGGCGGAGTAAAAAGCTGAACAGAGATTCGAGTGTCGCGGGTAGAGAACAATGGGTGACTTGGGTGCAGCCCAATTGTGTGTGCAAGTCAGGTAGGCATAATTTTTGTGCACCAATAGAGTTGTAGTGTGCAGGCAGGGTGTCGGGGAAGGCACGACTCATGCATTGAACAGCAAAATCATGCAGGAAATTCGAGTAGAGGCCGATTTCGGTGAACCAGCCTCCCCTTTGTAAAATTTGTAAATTGACATGCAATTTTATAAATGAAATTATAAAATTTGTACATTGTTGTGTTGGTCTTCTTACTACCATTATTGGTGTTGTTGTATGTTATAATTATTCTGCACATAACTAATAATGAAGAAAGACAGATAAAAATGATTGTAGGCGTAGTCCCGAAAGAAAGAAAAAAAAAACTAAGTATGAATGTTTAGTCGTTGCCGCAAGATGCTCCGAGGACAAAAATCAACTCGGGGGCGTGAAAGTTGGTTATGAAAATCTAAAATGCTTTCGCTACTATAAAGTTTTGATTATGACAAACTTCATGCCTCTACAGTTTTGCAAGTACATCATACTGGTGAAGAAGTCACAAAAGAAAAGAAGGATGGAAGCCATGGAAGATTCTCCAACACTGAAGGAAGAAGTTAATATCCCTACATTAAGAGGGAGCGTGAATAAAAGAACTCTCCCTAGTTAAGAGGGAGGAACAACATAACTCTCCTTAGTTAAGAGGGAGGGCACAACACAAGTCTTGATTGGAGAATATACGTTGGGAGAAATGTTGCTACATGTGAAGTAGGGAAAGGAATCTTCTCTCAAAGATTCAACTGATAGACCCACTGAGATTATTTGAAAGGCAACATCGAAACCCCGAAGGTTTGTTTTGATTATGTATTTGAAAGTATATTGTTGATTGGGGTTGTGTTTGTACAGGTGAATCTCTCGAAAGTTTGGATAGCATGTTGGTTACCGATCAATTTGACTGGGAGAGATTGGTTATCGTTGATTTGCTAGATCAAGGGTGTTGAGGCTTTGTGAGTGAAGCATTTCCTGGAAAGACATCAGGTCGGCACTTTGTGTTGAAGTCTGGTAGAGAGGGTGGCATCGAGTGGATGTGCACCTAGTTCCCTGGGTTGATAGTTAGTAAGCCTGATGGTACCTATAGAGGTTGAAAGCTTTAGTCCATCTTAGTCCCACTTGGATGGATTGCCTTGGTCAGGAATCTAGTTCATGGCATTGCGGCGCCTAAATTGTTGAAGTGACCAATGGATATATTACCCTAGTCAAGAATCTAGTCCGTGACATTTAAGTGTCTAAAATTATTCATAGTTCACATAGTTGAGATCTACCTTGTACTATTGTATAATGAATACCTCTCTAGTTAAGAGGGAGTGTTGAAGATTGTAACTAGGTTCGGTCTTCATAAATTGTATTTGATTCAATATTTATTGTACTTGTCAAAATAATAAAGAAAAAAATTTATATTATTATTAAATGACTTATTAAAGCATGGATTTCATGCTTGGGTCATATTATTCTAGGTCAAGCTCCCCATTGTGGACTTCTAGGTTTTATTTTGAGTTTATAGTGTCATTGCAGATTTAAATTGACTCATATTGGCCTTTTGAATCATGCAATTAGGTCAACTATAGAGTCAAATATGATTTATGGAGCCTCCACATCAAGTAGGCCTTCAAGTGATCAAGTCGGCCCCAAGTCCAGTAATTCGAACCTATCAGAATCCTATAAATATAGGGAGATCGAATTCATTTGGAGACATCTTTCACACACTCGGAAATTCAATATCATTTACTGCATCACGAAAAAGTGAGAAGCGAAGGAAAGGGTCAATTTGAGTACGATTTTGAGCAAGCTAAAGGAGTTGAATAAAATCGAAATTTTGGTGCTACTCTCTCTCTCTCTCTCATGTGCTATAGTTTAGAAGATCGAAGTCTATCATTATTCAGTTGCTTTAGTTGCTGCTACGAAGAGGAGAATAGGTTGAAGTTGATTATGTTGGATGTTGTTGCCTTGAGAAGTTGTGTTGGGTCAAGGTCGAACTCCTAGAAGCAAGATCGAAGTCTTTCCCTCAAGATCAAAGTTCCAAAAGCTGAGGTCAAAGTTCCAGGTCGAAGAAATTGTTGCATAGTGTTGCTACTGTTGTTGCTATTACCAAATTGAGGGAGGATCAAAAGGTAGGGACTTGGTGTGGAGGAAGTCTGAGTCAAGGTCTAGAGTCTCAAGAATTACTATTGAAGGAAGAATTATTGAATGGGTTTTCCTCGAGAGTGGGGTTTTTCCCTGGCTGTTGGCCTACATCTAGTGTCCTTGATTTATGTGCATTTGCTTTGATATTTGCTTGATGAACTGAGAAGAAAAAACATAAAAAGAACGTAATAAGAAATAAAGAATATCACAAGTAAATAAACAAGAATATGAGAATCTTTCTACCTTTCTAATTCTCTAATAGTTTGGACCCTCAGATTCCGAAAAAATCACCTCCTTAAAATTTCGTTGCAAACCCTAGATTTCTACCCTACCTTTAGGCGATCGTAATTTAGGAGAAGAAAATATGGAGAAAGAGGAGTTTGATCACCAAAATCCTTGGATTAGTGCCTAGTCCTTTGGGAAATGGAGCCTTGGGATGCTTAAGATAAGATAAAACATCTTTGAAGGAAGCTCGAAATCGATGCCCTAGGTACCAATTTCAAACATTTACCGTCTTCAAGATATAATGGAGTTTCATGAAGAATTCAAAGACTTTCATTCACTAGGAACTTTCATTACATGCCTTGCATTGGATAACATATGCAATACTTTACTACAAAAGCTTCCCAAATTTAATCTTCAACAATTAGGGCACAAATTTGCATATTCTAGAGTAGAAATTCCATGCATTAAACAATTTTCAAAGAAAAATTTCATCAACGAGAAGCACTTACAAAGAGACATGCAATATATCCATCCATCATTCAAGATCGAATTATTAGCATAAGGTCCCCTAACATTATAAAAATGTGCAAAATACAAGACTTGGTCACAAGCCGACCAAGTAGCTTTTTCAAATTATAAATTAGCCTTCCAAATACTAGTCGAAGTTGATGACGCCATGCTGATGTAGGGTCGTTGGAGGGCCACGTTGAGTCCTCCATTGCCACTCTATATGGTATGCCGACTGTTGACCACTGGAGTGGCACTTGATGATAATGAGAAGACTCCATGCCCAAGGATGAACCAGGAGACATTTGTACCATCAGATATCATCAAATATCAGCAGTTCAACAGAGTTTTTAAACTCTATTTCTACTTCTTATCATTTTCTCTTGTACCCAGATTCCACGCCCTACGGGGAATTGTAATAAGTGATGCTAGTAATGATGAGTTTTGAGTCAGTATTGAGTCTGTAACAGGCCTAGGTAGCTTGGGACCTTTCCAACAAGTGAGTATTACTCTGGGAGGTTTTTTTTACTTGGTTAATTATCATCTCCCTACTAGGAGTTAATAATTAATTGAGTTTTTTCCTTCAATTTTACCCCAAAGCCGGAGTACAGCTTGATGATGAGGCCTTGGGTGACTCCTAGTGTCTAGAGTCAATGTATATTACCATACTAGATCACACAAAAAATTTCGTGGAATTTGGTTAGGTCTAGGTAGTGATTTTTTAATTTTTTAGATTTCCCGCAAGTCGAAAATTGCAATAAAAATTATAATTGAATTGTAATAAGTGTTATTAGAGAAGTTGTATGGGGTATGAGTAATCAAAATTACACCTCTCACGCTCAACTTTCTACTATGACACACTTTGAGGGGTTAAAAATGTGTTTTGAACCCTCAAAACCCACTTTTCCTAAGTTTAATGGGAAATCTGGCAATTAATTAAGCCAGAAATTAAATAAATGGAGAAAAATAAATATCCACACATGCTAAATGAGGTCGAAATGAGGTGGAAAATTATAGAAGAGTTAAAGTGAAATCCCAAGGTGATATGGACTCCTAAAATCGAGGAAAAGACATGTGCTCAAATAAAATTGAATTTCCGGCATTAAATGAGAGTTGCTTACTTGGAAATTCGAATTTGTGAAGTTAGTGCATATTTGGGAGGATTTGGGAGAATATTTGGTGGAGATTTTTGTGGGAAATTGTCCCCACATGGGTTACCAACCATATACACATGTCATTTCATCATAAAATTCGAATTTGGCACATAAGGGAAGAAGAAAATGATGCCCACTTGCCAGAATTCGATTTTTACACTTGGCATTGGAGCTCCACTTACCAAATTCGAATTTGCCTTGAGATCTCCTCCTTTTCACCACTTGGCATATGGTTCTTCATTGGGATTTGCTCCCAACTTTCTATATAATAGAGCCATGGGCTCTCATATTGTAATCATTGTTTACTAGCTATTGTGCTTGCGGAAGCGCTGCTGTCTTGTACACTTTCAGAAATATCAATAAAGACTTTGGGGTTTCATTCATGAGGTGTTCCTCCTTTTGAAGTGTGATGAATTGTTGATCATTGGTATAATTCCTTTTACTCATGCTTTGATCTAATTTGTTTTCATATGCTCTTGTAGATTTGTTAATGTAGAGCTATCTTACATTGACATTTGATTTAGGAGTATGCTCTAAGTATAGAATGTTCTAGTTGGTTTCAAATAAATCTCTAGAGTTTCTTATCATTATTTATTGCTAGATCTATATGGAACTAATTCTTGATTGAAGTTTTGTAGAGGGAACATCTTGTTGGAATCAAAGAATCAAGTGTTGGGGGAAGTCTTTGGAGAGACCAACCCACTCTTGATACATTCTCAAAGGAGCTCTCATTTGTTCTTTGAACCTTCATAGTCTTATCTTACAAAGTGGTTTTGCAGGAGTTTTGAGACATAGCTTGTATACAAGCCAAATACTTCTAAATTTGAATATCTTTTAAAACATTATACTTCATTGTTTTCATTTGCTATCTAAGAGCTTGAATATGACTAAGCAAAGAGGAGAGTTTACTCGAACTCTTTGGCTTAGCTCTTTGTAAATTGTTGTGCAATATTTTATAATTTTATCTATCTAATATTTGATTGGTTTTGTAGCCCTCTTTCGAATTTTTTCTTGTGACAGCTTGAGTGGACAACTGCAAGAAATTACTAACAAGTTGTTGCAGGACCTTTGGGCTGAATTTCAAATGAGAAAGATAACTCTCTCTTCTTTGGTTGTGGGCATAGAAGAGGCTTAGCTTCTCTTCTCCTATTGTAAAGTCTGAATTTATTTTGAGTTCTTAGAAATTCTCACCGAAGAAAAGTCTATGATCTCAATTTTTATTTGTAAAGACTTTCCTTGGTTTAGAAAAACCCTCATGGTCATTTCATTCTTGTAAAATTAATAAAAATTTCTATTTTTGTTGTGGGAGCGTGGGTTTTACCCATTGGCATCCTTATCTCTCCATTCCAAAGGAGAGAATTTGTAGATGGATTGACTTAGTGGTTTTGATGTTTCCGTTTTTTTTTCACATCACATATGCATGCTCTAAGTGGAAAGTAACACAAATCGCATAGTCATTAATTTCTTAATTTGCAATCTCATTTGCCATCACTTACTTATGTTTTGTGATATATTTCTCATTTGGATAAGTTTCACAATATACTACAAGTAAAGAAGCATAACACTTTCAATTTATGGCAACTTGAGTTATTGTTCTAACTATGAAGCATATTTAATTGAATCATCTCCATCTTTTACATAGCACTTACAAACTCATTTTCATATCATTTAGGCATTTCACTTTTTCATACTAGACTTGCATCTCTAAAATTTACCTCCAACTTAAGTTGGTTGAATAGACGTTTTAGGGACCCTCTACCTCTATGGACTCCTCACTGTGAGATCCAAATATTTGGGCGAGGGTGAGGTCTGAGGATTAGAGTTCAATTGTAACTTTGTTTTAGAACTAATTAATAAAATAAACCAAGAGCACTATCTCATCACATTTACTTGCAAAGTTCCCAATTTTTTTGCTATCTTGACGGTTTAAAGATTCACATGCAAATATTGTCTCAAGAAGCACTTTGGATGCAAGCATTTTAATTCCTTAAATTTTGCAACAAGTTTAATTCTATGGTACTTTGGAAATTTTCTTCTACATGCAACTTCATTGCATGTTGTCATTTTAATGATCATTATGCTTATGGATGATTGATATATCTCGTTTCATTGGCAAATACCCTTATTTGGTGTTGCAAATTTAATTGCATATTGTGATCTTGGTCTAACACTTCCTGTGTGGGATTATTGTCATTATATCTTGATTTTTATTTTTGAGCAAGCATTTGTTATCTACTTTAAAGCACTGGTCTATATTTTGAACACGTCATTGAATATTGCTCATATATTTATATGCTTGTTTACATATTGGAAATCAAGTCATCTTTGATAAGTAATTCCTTCTAATCAATTCTCCTAGAAATCTCACATCTTTAACTTAGTTTTCCTTTAGGGACCACCCCCCTTAGCTAACCTAGGAGATAGCTTAAATGGAGAGAGTTGGGAATAGGTGACAGCCCCTTCTCTGTGTTCCTTGCCACCAACCACACCTGTGGGGTTGAAGGCTTTTTCCACTAACTGTAGGTAGGTGTAGGTGGCAAGCGATAACATTTTTTGGCGCCGTTGCCGGGGACAAGTCTTCTTGTGCCTGGGAAAATGACTAACTTTTAGTTTTGGCATTTTTTGAATTTTAGGTTTAGATTCTTGCTCAAGTGGCGACTCCACTCAATCCTAATTTTGCAAGAGTTTCTACTAGGAGAAATTCAAGCGGTCTAGTTAGCCCCTCTCCTGATCCTGAAAGGGTTTTTAGAGAGAGGTTAAATAGACTTTCTCATAGTAGAGATCTTGCTAGTCTTGGGCAAGAGGCTATTTCTGACATTCATTTGCTGTTTCAAGGACAGGTTGAGCCTAACATCATGAATGATCTTTTTGCTCCTTGTAACTTTACTAACATTAATGGCTATCCTCACAATATCCCTAACAAGGCTATTGAAAGGTTGCCTTCTTTTCAGGGTAACAATGCCATTAGCGCTGCATCACATGTGAAGAACTTTAATGTTTGCATCTTTAAGTGGTGTAACGTTGCTAACTATGAGGATGTAAAGATGAGGCTTTTGGTTCTCTCTTTGGAAGAGGATGCTCTTGATTGGTTCACTGAGCAACCTGCTAACTCGTATGATTCTTTACTAGCGATTGTTAATGCTTTCATGGGAAAGTATGGAGAGAGAAGAGAGAATAGTCATTTGATCAGTGCCATTAGCACCTTGAAGAAAAATGAGAATGAAACCATGGAGGAGTTTAACAAGAGATTCAATGAATTGGTTAAAAGCATGCCTACTACTGTTAAACCTCCTGATGAATTTCTCTTATGTTCCTATCTGGATTCTTTTGGTGTTGACACTGCTTATGAGTTGAGAAGAAAGGAGCCTACAACTTTGGGTGTAGCTCAAACTGAAGCCTTGAAAATGGAGAGGGCCAGAAAGTAATCAGGAAAATCTGAGATTCCTGGTTTCACTAGAGGGCCATCGAAATCAAATGATCCCAAAGGCAAGGCCAAGGAAGACACTACACATGATTCTATTAAGGAATTAACTCAACTCATCAAGAGCATGGAAGAAAATCACACTAAAGAAATGCAAGCCATGCAAAGTAGATTGGTGGCCATGGAAAGATCGCAAGTGCAAAGATTCCAACCTAGGCCAAATAATGGATGGCAAAAGAATAAAGGCCCTCAACAAGATTATAGGCCTCCAAATCCATTGGAATCCACCAACATGGTAGATCAAATTCCCCCTTTTTGTAGGCCATGTAATGAGTTCCATGAAGAAGCCACATGCCCATATGTAAAGAGAATTATGGAAAGTAGCATGTTGGGAGATGAACATGTAGGAACTAGTGGTCAAATCAATATGTTCTCCATGGAAGATCAAATATATACCATTGAAAGTAATCAAGAGATTGACCATAGTCCTAATAATTTTGGGGTCGACAATATGATTGCAAATCTTGACAAAGTCACTAAGATTTTTGGGGAAAAGCCTACATCTGGACAAATTCTTGCTATGGCAAAACAGAAAGGGATGACTTATCAGAGAAGGGATATTCAAGATTGGAATAATCACAAAAAAATTTCTCCTCCTACTTCAGAATTAAATTTTGACTTGGGCAATTGGGTGAATAATGCCAAGGTTTCTATCCCAGTAACAGAGCTTTTAAAGATACCATCTCAAAGGGCCAAGTTACTAAGTGCAATTGAAGTTACTCAAATGGAAGAAAAGCCTAATAATGAACCAGAAGATGAAGAAATTGTATTGAAAAGTATGAACTGTTATGTGGGGAACGAAGATCATCTGCCATTTTTTGTTTCTTTGATAGTGAATGATCGTCTTTTACACAACTGCATGCTTGATTCAGGAGCTTCATCAAATGTCATGACCAAGAAAGTCATGGATCAACTGAATTTAAGGGTATCTAGGCCCTATCACAACATATGTTCAATGGATTCTAAAAGAATTGAAGTGTGTGGGATAATTAAAGATTTACAGGTTTTCCTAGCTGCATACCCAGACATAATAATGACTATGGATATTGTTGTGATAGATGTTCCCGATTCATGGGGAATGCTCCTATCAAGAAAATGGGCATCAGATTTAGGTGGTAGCCTTCAAATGGACTTGTCATATGCCACCATTCCCATGCCAGATAATAACCTTGTCAGACTTGATCGGGAGTTGAAGAAAAGATATCATGTTGAGGATCCAAGGAAACCCAACAATGAGATTATCTATAGATCATGCCAAACAGGAAGTGATGTTGTGTTGACAAATTTTCTTCCCCCCTTAACAGAATGGATTCAAAATGAAGAGATTAGACATAGCTCAAAAGGCTTGGGTACTTCAAATCTTCCATCAGAGCATTTTCAAGACAGAGTTGTAGGATTGACAATAATTACATCATCATCGCCATCCCAACTAACCAAGAAGAAAAGAAAAAAACGAAAAAAGAAAAATGATATAAAAAAGGAATCACCAATTTTGAGCAGGATCAAACCTCAACGCATCAAAAGTCGAAAAAGGAAAAGGAAGAGGTTTGGTGTATCTGATGGCCATAAACAGGTTAACAGTGGGGCAAATCATAGTCCTAAGATAGTCAGAATTGGCCAAGGCACATCAGAGAAAGAGCCTATGGATTTTCCTGTGAGTAGGCAGGTTCTCAAGATGGATTTCACCGAAGACATTTGATGCCATGGGGCATCTTGTGTATCATATTCCTAACCTTATCCCTTGTCAATTTTGTTTAAATAGATTTTTTTCATGAATAAATTGTTATTTTATGCTCTTAGAATAAAATTTCCATTTATGTACTTGATTATATTTGATGATATTTTGAATGGATACTGCTAATATATATCTTTGGTCGGTGGATGCAGATCCCAGGTTCTTGCACACTATCACTTCATATCTAGCATTCATCCCCATATGGAGCCAAATGTTGACCACTGGAATGGCACTTGATGATAATGAGAAGACTCCATGCCCAAGGATGAACCAGGAGACATTTGTACCATCAGATATCATCAGATATCATCAGTTCAACAGAGTTTTTAAACTCTATTTCTACTTCTTATCATTTTCTCTTGTACCCAGATTCCACGCCCTACGAGGAATTGTAATAAGTGATGCTAGTAATGACGAGTTTTGAGTCAGTATTGAGTCTGTAACAGGCCTAGGTAGCTTGGGACCTTTCCAACAAGTGAGTATTACTCTGGGAGTTTTTTTTTTACTTGGTTAATTATCATCTCCCTACTAGGAGTTAATAATTAATTGAGTTTTTTCCTTCAATTTTACCCCAAAGCCAGAGTACGGCTTGATGGTGAGGCCTTGGGTGACTCTTAGTGTCTAGAGTCAATGTATATTACCATACTAGATTACAAAAAAAATTTCGTGGAATTTGGTTAGGTCTAGGTAGTGATTTTTTAATTTTTTAGATTTCCCGCATGTCAAAAATTGCAATAAAAATTGTAATTGAATTGTAATAAGTGTTGTCTAGAGAAGTTGTATGGGGTATGAGTAATCAAAATTACACCTCTCACGCTCAACTTTCTACTATGACACACATTGAGGAGTTAAAAATGTGTTTTGAGCCCTCAAAACCCACTTTTCCTAAGTTTAGTGGGAAATCTGGCAATTAATTAAGCCAGAAATTAAATAAATGGAGAAAAATAAATATCCACACATGCTAAATGAGGTGGAAATGAGGTGGAAAATTATGGAGTTAAAGTGAAGTCCCAAGGTGATATGGACTCCTAAAATCAAGGAAAAGACATGTGCTCAAATAAAATTGAATTTCCGGCATTAAATGAGAGTTGCTTACTTGGAAATTCGAATTTGTGAAATTAATGCATATTTGGGAAGGATTTGGGAGAATATTTGGTGGAGATTTTGGTGGGAAATTGTCTCCACATGGGTTACCAAACATATACACATGTCATTTCATCATAAAATTTGAAATTGGCACATAAGGGAAGAAGAAAATGATGCCCACTTGCCAGAATTCGATTTTTACACTTGGCATTGGAGCTCCACTTACCAAATTCGAATTTGCCTTGAGATCTCCTCCCTTTCACCACTTGGCATATGGTTCTTCATTGGGATTTGCTCCCAACTTTCTATATAATAGAGCCATAGGCTCTCATATTGGAATCATTGTTTACTAGCTATTGTGCTTGCGGAAGCGCTACTGCCTTGTACACTTTCAGAAATATCAATAAAGACTTTGGGGTTTCATTCATGAGGTGTTCCTCCTTTTGGAGTGTGATGAATTGTTGATCATTGGTATAATTCCTTTTACTCATGCTTTGATCTAATTTGTTTTCATATGCTTTTGTAGATTTGTTAATGTAGAGCTATCTTACATTGACATTTGATTTAGGAGTATGCTCTAGGTATGGAATGCTCTAGTTGGTTTCAAATAAATCTCTAGAGTTTCTTATCATTGTTTATTGCTAGATCTATATGGAACTAATTCTTGATTGAAGTTTTGTAGAGGGAACATCTTGTTGGGATCAAAGAATCAAGTGTTGGTGGAAGTCTTTGGAGAGACCAACCCACTCTTGATACATTCTCAAAGGAGCTCTCATTTGTTCTTTGAACCTTCATAGTCTTAGTCTTATCTTACCAAGTGGTTTTGCAGAGGTTTTGAGACATAGCTTGTATACAAGCCAAATACTTCTAAATTTGAATATCTTTTAAAACATTATACTTCATTGCTTTCATTTGCTATCTAAGAGCTTGAATATGACTAAGCAAAGAGGAGAGTTTACTCGAACTCTTTGGCTTAGCTCTTTGTAAATTGTTGTGCAATATTTTGTAATTTTATCTATCTAATATTTGATTGGTTTTGTAGCCCTCTTTCGAATTTTTTCTTGTGACAACTTGAGTGGACAACTGCAATAAATTACTAACAAGTTGTTGCAGGACCTTTGGGCTGAATTTCAAATGAGAAAGATAACTCTCTCTTCTTTGGTTGTGGGCATAGAAGAGGCTTAGCTTCTCTTCTCCTATTGTAAACTCTGAATTTATTTTGAGTTCTTAGAAATTATCACAGAGGAAAAGTCTATGATCTCAATTTTTATTTGTAAAGACTTTCCTTGGTTTAGAAAAGTCCTCATGGTCATTTCATTCTTGTAAAATTAATAAAAATTTCTGTTTTTGTTGTGGGAGCGTGGGTTTACCCATTGGCATCCTTATCTCTCCATTCCAAAGGAGAGAATTTGTAGATGGATTGACTTAGTGGTTTTGACGTTTTCGTTTTTTTTTCACATCACATATGCATGCTCTAAGTGGAAAGTAACACAAATCGCATAGTCATTTAATTTCTTAATTTGCAATCTCATTTGCCATCACTTACTTATGTTTTGTGATCTATTTCTCATTTGGATAAGTTTCATAATATACTACAAATAAATAAGCATAGCACTTTCAATTTATGGCAACTTGAGTTATTGTTCTAACTATGAAGCATATTTAATTGAATCATCTCCATCTTTTCAATAGCACTTACAAACTCACTTTTATATCATTTAGGCATTTCACTTTTCATACTAGACTTGCATCTCTAAAATTTACCTCCAACTTAAGTTGGTTGAATAAACGTTTTAGGGACCCTCTACCTCTATGGACTCCTCACTATGAGATCCAAATATTTGGGCGAGGGTGAGGTCTGAGGATTAGAGTTCAATTGTAACCTTGTTGTAGAACTAATTAATAAAATAAACCAAGAGCACTATCTCATCATATTTACTTGCAAAGTTCCCAAATTTTTGCTATCTTGATGGTTTAAAGATTCACATGCAAATATTATCTCAAGAAGCACTTTGGATGCAAGCATTTTAATTCCTTAAATTTTGCAACAAGCTTAATTCTATGGTACTTGGAAATTTGCTTCTACATACTACTTCATTGCATGTTGTCATTTTGATGATCATTATGCTTATGGATGATTGATATATCTCGTTTCATTGGCAAATACCCTTATTTGGTGTTGCAAATTTAATTTCATATTGTGATCTTGGTCTAACACTTCCTTTGTGGGATTATTGTCATTATATCTTGAATTTCATTTTTGAGCAAGCGTTTGTTATCTACTTTAAAGCACTGGTCTATATTTTGAACACGTCATTGAATATTGCTCATATACTTATATGCTTGTTTACATATTGGAAATCGAGTCATCTTTGATAAGTAATTCATTCTAATCAATTCTCCTAGAAATCTCACATCTTTAACTTAGTTTTCCTTTAGGGACCACCCCCCTTAGCTAACCTAGGAGATAGCTTAAACGGAGAGAGTTGGGAATAGGTGACAGCCCCTTCTCTGAGTTCCTTGCCACCAACCACACCTGTGGGGTTGAAGGCTTTTCCCACTAACTGTAGGTAGGTGTAGGCGGCAAGCGATAACACCGACTAGGCACCCTAGTCCAACTACATCATCTCGTGAATAATGTATGGCAATACACAAACTGTTGAAGTCATTGAGGTTGCCCGTGCTGTGAAATGATGCTTTGCTCATGATGGGAGTCCCATGGCTTTCAACACATCCATTGTGGTGTCAATATGATTCTCTGGTGAACTTAGGCCCCAATTAAGTTGTCTGGCCCATGATGAAACCACTTGCCAAGTACATATAATGTCCAATACGCCTCCTCACATTCAAGTACAATAATTCATTAGTGCATCTAAGTGAAACAAGCTTGTTTACCAAGGGCACAATACGACTTCATATGGGGTTTCCTTTCCAAATTTGGAGCTTTGAGCTACAAGTAGTGTTACCTCCTTAGGTAGGAGTGGTTAATAAATATAAATAAAATATGAAATAATACATTAATTAATTTACAATTATTAAGAGTTGGTCGGCCTTTTCATTTTTCTTTCTCTCCACTATTTATTAACTCTGATCTTCTCTCTTCTTAGCAAGTTGTCCTGATGATGAGTCTTGATTTTGACTCGAAACATAGACTAAAAATGACTACTATGGATTTTCCAAGTTTTACATCTGAAAAACTAAACCACAAAAACCTCCAATCTAGAAATGACCCTATTGTTGAAATAGGTAACTAGGTTCAGTGTTCATAAATATGAAATGTACTCTGCATTCTTGTATATTGTAAAAAGAAAGAAAATTTATTATTATTATTTTTAGCATGGGTTTCATGCTCAAGGTCAATTTATTTGTAGGTCAAGCACCTAGTGAATGCTTCTAGGGTTTCTCATAGATTCGAGAAGTCAATTGAGTCATTGTCATATATGAAAGACCCCATTGGGCATCCTGTATCATTTCAAGAAAATTATTGTAAGTCAAGAAATGTCAAAAGACACCCTCCAAGACAAGTTGGCCTAAGCAAAGGGCAAGTCAGCCTACAAACAGTGACAAGTCGGCCTCATAAGGGCTATTCGACCTCCACAATAAGCCTATATATACAAGGTGTTTGACCTCATTGAAAGCACATCCAAGAAGTTCGTACAAGCACAAGAAAGGCAAGAAATACCTAGCCAAGAGAAGAAGAAAGCAAAGTATTTTGGGACTATTTTTGGGCCATCATCCTCAACAAGTGTGAAGAAGAATTAGGGCATCATTGACTGCAGTAAGACCGAGTTGTAGAGATATCAAGAAGCTGAGTTTTTGGTACCAAAAAGACCTACTTTGGAAGTCGAGTTATCTACAAAGAGGAAGCACATCAAGCGAAGGAGAGAGGAGGTCATTTCAGCCATAAATCTACCCACACATGCAAAAATCATAAAGCACTGGCAGGCCAAAAAAGTGCAGTTCTGAAGCAGTGACCGAATTCTAAAGTAAGGGCTGAAATTGCAATCAAGGAAATTTAGTTGAAGCAGTTTTGGAGTAGTTTGACTTGGGTTGACTTTGTGAAGTATAAGCACATCAAAAGGATAAATTGACTTGGTCTTGAAGGGGTCTTTGACAAGGGTCATAGGTCTTGGAATTCGTCATTTGAATATTCTATAAGAAGAGAAGAATTCTTGTGGGTTTTCCTCTCAAGAGGAGAGATTTTGGCACTAGATTGCAGCCTACAAGAAATTATCAATCAATCAAAGAGAAATCATCTAATTAGGTTGCCCCTTGATTTCTCAACACCAATTAGGTGTTCCCAACCCCTAAGGGGAAGGATAGGTCCAAGGTACATCCTTCAGTTGGTAGGGGTCATGTGAATAATGATCAAATAGATGGGGACACAAGGGTCTCAAAGCCAAATGTCATGGGTACAAGGGTAGCAATGATGAGGAATGTCCACATATTGGGCATACCGATGTAAGAGGGAGCAATCATGGATACATGTGTTACCCCGACCTTTGTTTTTCCACCCTTCTTCATTTTCTTGATTTTTTTTTTAATTACTGCTCGGGGCTCCAAGAAATGAGACCATGATGTATATGATGTAAGCAGTTATTACGCCCTTTAGGTGGGGCAGTTCATCACCCACCAGGGATTGGGACGTGCATGGGTTCCTCGATGATGTGGGGGCATTCATGGGCCCTACGAACTAGGGTGATGGCCATAATGATAAGGGATAGAGCTCATGTTTGGCTTTTGCCCACGTGCTATTTTAATGTCCCAGCCATCTTTTGCATTTTATAATATTCTTTTATTTTGTTTCTTGCTTTTGGCCATGATATGTTTTTAATTTTCTTTTAGTTGCATCGACCTCCAAGGCAACATTTCCAGGCCCGGCCCAGAAATGTAGACAAGGGGAGGGGGTATGCCAGTGCCTTGTGGATCCAGTGGTCATGTGGACACAGAGAGGGAAGATGATGAAATAGGGCTTGTAATCTGCGGAGGGGGGTGAAAAATGTGAAACAGGAAAATAGGACCACACTACCAAAATCAAGGTTTCCCAAGTAGTGCCCTTCCTAAAGTCATAGGCCAATAGGGGAGATCCCGCGGGACTAGGGTTGAGGATTAACCTCCATTTAAGGTGAGGGAACAAGACCCCAGTCAAAACCTTTCCTTCTTCCAGGTCACCCAATAATCCATGCCCAAAATGCCCAATGAAAAACAAGAATAAGCACTTGATTGCATAATGAAAAACATACCTTCTAGGTTGGATCGTCCACCTTCGAACATATGCTCTTGACAAATGGGTGAGGGGACATATGACTAATTCAGGGAGTGGAGATCAAATGGCACAATACATCGGCTAAATCGGTGGCTGTCAAGGGTTGCTAGCTGTCAGCTGAAAGGATGCCTAGGAGAAAAATTCTCCTATGGGGTCACCCACTTTTGGTGGGTAACAGGTACAACATGAAAAATAAGATTATATAGATTAATTGTTGAAGAAAATTGGAGATGCAAGGTTCCATGAGTAAACCTTGCCCATCTGTGTGTATTACAATATCAGAGAAACAGCAAAAAATATAGAAACATTAACTAAGTATCCCAGTTTAGGATTCTTTTGACAATGAATTTCCAGATACAACTTCAAAATGAAAAAGTTCTTAATCATACAGCAGGAGAAAATCACCTTTGTTAGAGCTCGTGCAAATTGACTAGGTTGACTATCATTATCTTCTGGCTTATTCCAGGTCTCAGCAATTTGTGGCAATACACGGAGATGAACCATTAATCTCTCCTTCATTATTTGAACCAGCTTTGAATGAATCTCATCCCTGTGCACCTTATAATCCTGAAATATTTCTTTCACAAAGGGTGAGAAATCTACAGAGCAAACAGGTGATAAATATCTTTCTGCAATTTCAAATGCTCTATGTACTACTATGTACTTTTCCACATTCGAATTACTACTACAATGAAGATCTAATTGTTTTGCCCTGCCATTTAGTAATTTCACATTAAACACCAACAAGATAAACTAATGAAAATTCTAACCAACAAAATCCAAGAAATTTATGCTGTGTTCTAAGATCTCTCTAAATATAATAAAAAATTAACACTGATTTAAATGGTCACAACAACAGGTGGAAAGGATGTAACCATCATAATTATTGTGCACCAGCAGATTATGTTAGGATTCAATATAATACTGGGAAAATGAGAACATCACATTTATGTTTATGATCCATCTGTGGAAAAAGAATTATTAAGAGTAACATATTATGGCAATGATTTACAATTTATAGAAGTAGAATTCATAGCCATTTCCATTTCTGGACGAACAATTCTTATTTATCAAAGTAGAATCCATAGCCATTTCCATTTCCGGACAAACAATTCTTTATTTAAATGAATGCCAAAAAAAATTAAAAGAAGAGATATTAGGAGATATTACCTGTCGAATTCTGTCTATCTCAGATAGTAATAGAGCTTTGTGTGCTTCAGGTATATGCAATATTAGCAGCCGCCTTATATCTTTAATGCACAACACAGAAAAAAGGTTAGCTTCTGTTATAACGCATTCTAAAAAATTGCATTCAACATCAAGTCAATAAACTCACCCTGGCAACCTTAAACAATTTTCTATCCTACATAACCATTACCGGGATATAGTTTTTATAGTATACTCATCAATATAATCTCTCACTAATTTTACACTGGTTTTAAATCACGTCAAATGTTACAAAAAAAGTACTGGGCATTCCTTTCTTTACAGTACAATGTTATGATGACTATAACCATGGCACAAACTCTTACTAATTTATGTAATTAGCCAAGAATTACCTTTTAGTGAGAAAAGCCCATTCTAAATATTTTAGCTTGATCTTCCTTTTGTAAAACAGTTAATTACAAAGTATTTGTATATATAGAATCAAAATTTCTCATGCAGCATTTTCATGTTTTAGGGAAGCTTTGAGTCGATGGAAACTAAGGAAATTGATTCCATAACAGATGAAAAGAAAGCTCCATTGCGAAAGACCTGCGCATTTAGATAAGTTTATCCCATCTATGATCTTCTTATGCTGCAATGAACTATGACATTCATCACTGTAGGCATCCATCTGACTGATGAACAAACGAAATGAAATGACATTAAATCTTTATTGTAGTCCTTGGAAGACCTAAATAGGATCCATGGGACATCAGAAAGGGACCACATATTGTTGAGATTCAACAAGATGATGAGCTTAGTGAAAATCAGTCACCTTCACTGAGTGGGCCCGCAGACTATTTTTAGGTGCAAGTCTATTTTTAGACTATGTCTATTTTTAGACTATGTCTATTTTTAGACATAGTGATCATATTTCAGAAGTTGCAGGATGCTATTTGTGGATGGTTTGTCAAGTTGGAAAAATAAATGAAATTCTATTTTTAGAATATTGGGCGAAGTCTATTTATAGATTGTCGATCTAAAAATAGAAGTGTCAATTATTATTAGCTCTTAATAATAATCCGACAATAAATATCAACTTATTCTCTTAGAGCACTTAATTTCAGTATACAGATTTGGCAAATCAGTGGGCTGAAGGAATTACGCAATTCCTAGGGTTTATTGGTGTTTCATGCATGGAGGACTCAGTTAAAACTGAAGTGGCAAAGTTATGACAGAGTTGGAAGAGTAGTTCATGGAGTTGTTATTCACTTTAACTCAATTAATGGAGTTAAACTCAGTTGAGCTAGTTGTATCTAGTCTAACTGAATGATACACTAATGAGAGTGGAGTGCATTAATTAGTTAATTAATTCACAAAAATAATAACTCATTAATCAACTGAAGAAATACAACAGTTAACTACAGTGCATGTCAGTTCCAGTGGAGACCCGGTGGAGAGATAGGTGAAAGGACAAGATGGACTATCCGTTGTGACTATAGTGATGCATTGATTGCACCACACACACATTGGAGTTGCCAATAAGGATTGCGCAGTCAAGGCAAGGTAGATTCAAATTCATTCAAGGGTCTTATTCAGCAGGGATTGCGCAGTGGAGGCAGGCTATCAGGTGGCAAGAAATCAGTGCATGGATTTGCAGATTTCTTCTTATTAGTGTGTGACGATTGATTGTACTGAGAGCTTGATGCACTAAGCTTTGTATGAAATTGTTACATGATCTCCATGATACATAATATATGATAGTTGGGGTTTTTAGCTTCAGGCTTTCCCGTTAAACAACTGTGTTATGTGCGATTGTTTTTATTGCTTCATGTGTTTGCAATTGATTTTAAATTTCCGCAAAAGATTAACAGTGGAAGGATTATGTATTTGGCAAGAAGATAAATATTGTTATATCAAGAGAATCTGGATATATACATGCATCTTGTATATAATTTCTACATGGTATCGGAGCAATGTTAATTCTTGAAGATTGCAATTGTGAAGAATTGCTAAGTTTGTGCTAGTGGACAATTCGAATTTGCTGCAGAAATTTCTTGGTGCGACTATTGAGTATACATTGAAATGTCTTTCAATGGGTTGCGATTGGAGTATGCCCTTGATGGCAGCTCGAATTACATAGCATGGAAGGATAGGAAGGAGGCGGTGTTGGAAGATAATGGACTGAAGGAGTTCATCGATAGCGATGTTCCTAAGCCTGGTTCTAACGATGCTGCATTACTTGACGCATGGCAAAAGAAAGTAGCAAAGACAAGAAGAATTATGTTGGAAGGTGTGAAGGACCATATTGTGTCCAGTCTTCACGGGAAAGCCACTCCATTTGCAATGTGGAAGGCTTTGACAGATTTGTTCCAAAGCAGCAGCGACTAGAGGAAGTTGGCGCTGAAAGATAAGCTCAGAAAAATAAAAATAGAGAAGGGCGAGAATATTCCAAAATATCTCATGAAGTTTGTCTACTGTAGGGATGAACTGGGAAGTGTGGGGATTACTGTTGATGATGAAGACTTGGTGAGCTTGGCTCTCCTTGGGCTTCCGAAGAGTTGGCATAGCTACGAAGACTCTGTCAATGGACAGGAGACACTGTCGGGATGGGAGCAACTTTGGTCGGATCTTGTGTAGGAGGAGATAAGGCGAAGTACCAGGGATGGCTCTTCATCGAAGAATTATGATGAAGAGAATTGCGCTTTGGCTGCCAAAGCAAGGAAAGGGAAGGGGAAGAAATTCCCTCCAAAATCCGAAGCTAAAGGCAAGAAGCAGGATTTGCCCAAGGTGAAATGTTTTCACTGTCATGAACATAGGCATTTCGCCACTAACTGCCCACAGAAGAAGAAGGACAAGAAGGTTGTTGGAGCTGCAGCTGGTGAGGCCTTAGCCTCGCAATTTGAACTTGATTTCTCTTTGATCGCATGCTTGGTTTCAAGCTCAATGGGATCGGTGTGGTATTTTGATAGTGGTGCGTCTTTCCATATGATGGGAGACAAGGAGTTGTTTAGTGACTTGGAGGAGAAAGTCCTTCAAATGCATATAGAGAGGGCAACGATGGTCGATACAGTGCGACCAGCATTGGGACCATTACCTTTGAGAGGGAGTCAGGTAATCCATTTATGTTGAAAGATGTTATGCATGTTCCAGGTCGGAAGAAGAACTTGGTCTCGATCACAATGTTGGAAGACAGGGGTTATGACGTTGTTTTCAGTGAGGGGAAAGCTTTCCTTTGACATAAAACAACGGGTCAAACCAAGAGGATAGGGGTTCGAGTTAAGAATCTCTACAAGCTGGAGGTAGATGGCTGCGCTGCAATGATGGGCAAAGCAGTGGAAGTGGTGAGCCGGGATGAGGGCGAATTATGGCACAAGAGATTGGGCCATCTTCACCATGGCGCTTTGAAGATTTTGCAGCAAATTTCTACTGGACTTCCTAAGGGTACTCTTGCGCAGTCAAATCAGTGCAAGGGATGTACTATGGGTAAGTTTGTGAAGACCACCTTTCATGAGAAGGAGAACCGTGCTTCGGTGATCTTGGAGAGAATTCACACAGACGTGTGTGGACCTTTCTTGGTTGCTTCAACAGCATAACACAGGTATTATGTTATATTTGTTGATGACTATTCTCGTAGATGCTGGATCTTCTTCATGCAGAAGAAGAGCGAAACATTCTCAAAGTTTTGTGAGTTTAAAGCATTGGTGGAGAAGGAGTCGGGGAAGCATGTGAAAGCTCTACGGAGCGATAATGGTGGTGAATATATCTCGGGTGAATTCAAAGACTTTTGTAGCAAAGAAGGAATTCGAAGAGAACTCATAGCGCCTCATAACCCATAGCAGAATGGGGTTGCGGAGAGGAAGAACACAACAAAAGTAGGTGTTGCACGAGCTATGCTTGAGAGGGAGCTAGACATGCATGTAGAGGAGGAACTCCCTGTTCCAAAATATGAGCCTCCAGATGTGGATCAGCCACACGAGGAAGTTCATGGAGTGGAGGAGTCCACTCATGCAGAGCCAAACATCAGAACTAGCAGAAAGCATACCACAGAAGTTGAGAGACTGAAGCTTGATGCGGCACAAAATGTAGGAGTCCCTACATCACAGCACAGACAGAGACAGTCACCTGACTGATTTACTGGATACATGGCTCTCATGAGCAAGTGTATCGTGATAGAGCCATCTTCTTTTGAAGAAGCAGTGCAGGAGCCCACATGGGTAGATGCCATGGTGGAGTATGACTCCATTGTCAGAAACAGTGCTTGGGAGATTGTTCCAAGGCTGGTGGGTAAATCAGTTGTAGGATCAAGATGGATCTACAATGTAAAGCAAGCTGCTGATGGGAGCGTCGAGAAGTATAAGGCAAGATTCGTTGCCCGAGGATTCTCACAGATCGAGGGGATTGATTATGAAGAAACCTTTGCACCTGTCGCACGGTATTCTTCCATAAGGACCATCCTTTCTCTCTCAGCGCAGATGGGTTGGCACATTCATCAGATGGATGTGAAGACTGTGTTCCTTAATGGGATCATTGAGGAAGAGGTGTACATTGAGCAGCCTGAAGGATTTGAAGTCTTCAGCAGCGAGTCGCATGTGTGCAGGCTCAAAAGAGAGTTGTATGGGCTGAAGCAAGCACCTCGTGTTTGGTACACACACATCGACAGCTATT
Organism: Pinus albicaulis; assembly: GCA_034641835.2. Taxonomy (NCBI): domain Eukaryota; kingdom Viridiplantae; phylum Streptophyta; class Pinopsida; order Pinales; family Pinaceae; genus Pinus; species Pinus albicaulis. The sequence goes on from CM076581.1 coordinate 737,068,430, forward strand.
TCACTGGACTTGGCTTCACCAAGAGTGAGGCGGATGCAAACCTGTACCAAATTGTGGTGGAGGATAAGCTTTTAATCATTGTTCTTTATGTTGATGATTTAATACTAATGGGTGATGAGCAGTTGATACACTCATGCAAGGCAGATCTTGCAAAGGAGTTTGAGATGAAGCATTTGCACCTCCTTCATTATTTCCTTGGACTGGAAATATGGCAGCGGGAAGGTGAACAGTTTGTGTCTCAAGGCAAATATGCTCGGGAGATACTTGAGAAGTTTCACATGCAAGGTTGCAAGCCTATCGACACTCCTCTTCCAGGAAATTAGAGGAAAGAGGATGCTACATCGGCAAAGGTGGTGGATGCCACTGTTTATCGACAGTTGGTGGGTTCGCTCATGTATTTAGTTAATACAAGACTAGACATATGCTATGCGGTGAACCAGCTTTCACAAGCGATGGTTAAGCCTACCAAGCTCTTTTGGAAGGTAGGAAAGCATGTCCTGAGGTATCTCAGGGGCACATCTGAGTATGGATTATGGTACAGACAGACGAATGAGGTGAAGTTGCATGGCTTCACGGATGCAGATTAGGCAAGCAGCCCAACAGACAAAAAGAGCACATCAGGAGGGGTTTTCAGTATCGGATCTACAGCAGTTTCTTGGTACAGCAAGAAACAAAGATCCGTGGCACTCAGTTTAGCGGAAGCAGAATACATGGCAGCAACTCAAGCTGCATGTGAGGCTATCTGGATGAGGAAGATCCTGGTCGGTTTGTTCGGTTCACATTTAGATCCTACAGTGATACATTGTGATAATCAGAGTTGCATTAAACTCTCGATTAATCATGTGTTTCATGATAGATCTAAAAATATTGATATCCGGTATCATCATATCAAAGATTGTGTGCAGCGGAAGATCATGCTGCTTCAGTACATTCCTACGGAAGATCAGGATGCAGACATCCTGACGAAGGCGCTCACCAGGAGCAAATTCAAATACCATAGAGGCAGGATCGAGGTGAAGGATAATCCCTATCTTGTTGAGAGAGAGTGTTAAAATTTCAACAAGATGATGAGCTTAGTGAAAATCAGTCACCTTCACTAAGTGGGCCCGCAGGCTATTTTTAGGTGTAAGTCAATTTTTAGACTATGTCTATTTTTAGACATGGTGATCATATTTCAGAAGTTGCAGGATGCTATTTGTGGATGGTTGGTCAAGTTGGAAAAATAGATGAAATTATATTTTTAGAATATTGAGCGAAGTCTATTTATAGATCGTCGATCTAAAAATAGAAGTGTCGATTATTATTAGCTCTTAATAATAATCCGACAATAAATATCAACTTATTCTCTTGGAGCACTTAATTTCAGTATACAGATTTGGCAAATCAGTGGGATGAAGGAATTACGCAATTCCTAGGGTTTATTGGCAGTTCATGCATGGAGGACTCAATTAGAACTGAAGTGGCAAAGTTATGACAAATTTGGAAGAGTAGTTCATGGAGTTGTTATTCAGTTTAACTCAGTTAATGGAGTTAAACTCAGTTGAGCTAGTTGTATCTAGTCTAACTGAATGATACACTAGTGAGAATGGAGTGAATTAATTAGTTAATTAATTCACAAAAAAATAACTTATTAATCAACTGAACAAATACAGCAGTTAACTACAGTGCATGTCAGTTCCAGTGGAAACCTAGTGGAGAGATAGGTGAAAGGGCAAGATGGACTATCTGTTGTGACTATAGTGATGCATTGATTGCACCACACACACATTGGAGTTGCCAATGAGGATTGCACAGTCAAAGCAAGGTAGATTCGAATTCATTCAGGGGTCTTCTTCAGCAGGGATGGCGCAGTCGAGGCAGGCTATCAGGTGGCAAGAAATCAGTGCATGGATTTGCATATTTCTTCTGATTAGTGTGTGACGATTGATTGTACTGATAGCTTGATGTACTAAGCTTTGTATGAGATTGTTACATGATCTCCATGATACATAATATATGATAGGTGGGGTTTTTAGCTTCAGGCTTTCCCGTTAAACAATTGTGTTATGTGTGATTGTTTTTATTGCTTCATGTGTTTGCAATTGATTTTAAATTTCCGCAAAAGATTAACTGTCGAAGGATTCTGTATTTGGCAAGAAGATAAATATTGTTAGATCAGGTGAATCTGGATATATACATGCATCTTGTATATAATTTCTACATATATAACTAAGAAGAAATGAGGTAGATGAAGATAACAGAAAACAAGAATGTGGCATGAAAAGACGCAGTAAGACAACATCTGAAATCTTCACTTTGCCAGCATCAATGGAAAGTTTTCAACAAAAATAGTAGTTGCAAAATGCCTCATAAAAGATATCATAAGCATACCAAAAAATGTTGTCTTATTACCTTGGTCTGTAGCCACAGATGCCATGCTTCTTTGAGCTAGAGGACATTAACTTATGGGCTGACTTTAATGTCCAGATGCCCTTAAGTTGGATATCTAGTCAAGACATTTCATATTATGAATTACAGTTTCAAAAAATCAACCCTTCCTCTTTCCTGATCCGGTTCAACAAGACATCATCAATGACTTGTTTACTCCCTGTAACTTTACTTACATCCAAGGTTATCCGCATCATCTTCCATACAAAGGCATTGACAACTAAGTTGCCTTCTTTCCAAGGCAACAATGCAATTAGTGCCAAATCTCATCTCAAGGTTTTTAGCTCTTTCATGGGTAAATTTTGTAGCGATGCTAACTATAATCATGAAGATGTAAAGATGAGGCTCTTTCTCCTGTCTTTGGAAGAGGATGCTCTGGATTGGTTTACGGAAAATCCTGATAATATGTTTGATTCGTTGCAATTGATTATTAATGCCTTTAAGGATAAGTATGGAGATAAGAAGGAAAAAAGGCATTTTCTTAGCGCTATCAGCCATATAAAAAAATGAAAATGAGACTGTGGAAAAGTATAATAAAAGATTTGATAGTATTGTTAAAGATTTACCTCAAGATTATAAATCTACTAACAAGTCTCTTTTGGTAGATTATACCAATGCATTTACGGCTAATACTTCTTATGAGTTAAGATGCGCTAAGCCTAATGATGTTAAGGCTACCCAGACTTTAGCTAAGAAATTGGAGAAATTTAGGAGAGGTTCTGGGATGACTGAAATTCCAAGTTTTTCTAGGGGTCATCATAAGGATGAATCAAAAGGAAAGGAAATTAAAGAAGCCGATAATGATCCTATTAAAGAATTGACGCAAATAATCAAGAATATGGAACCCAATCAAGCAAAGTTGATATCAAATCATGCCAAAGAAACTAGTTCCATGCCAACTGGGTTAGTTCAAATGAAAATATCGCAAGCACGGAATCCCCAACCTAGGAATAATCGAGGTAATAAAAATTGGCGGAACAGGGGCCCATCGAATGAGCAGAGACCGCCAAATCCACTTGAGTCTACCCATCTTTTGCAGGAAGGTTAACCTTATTGTAGAGATTGTGATGCCCTTCATGATGAGGGTACTTGCCCCATTGTGAAGAAAATCATTGGTAGTGGAATGGCGGGGACAAGTGATCAGAGAAATTGTTGGTGATGAGCACCACTTGTCCATGGAGGATTGGATTGAGGTTATAGGGAAGAGTCATGATGTGAAAAATCTTCAATCTTCCTATAGTATTAATACTTTTAATGATGAGAAGGATATGATTTCTGAGTTGTTTGTTGAGAAGCCTTCTCCGGAAAAAGTCTTGGAGATTGCAAAAGATAAAGGATTAACTCATCAGCAGAGAAATAAGGAACAAAGTGAGAATCAGATTACCCCTACAGTTCTTAACCCTAGTTTGAATTCTAACTCTGGATTGAAGATTGATTTGGGAGGTTGGATTAATAATGTGAAAATCTTGGTTCCTATCACCGAGATATTAATTCCCACTCAGAAGGCTATCGATGCTCCTCGTATTGATATTTCTTGTGAAAACGCTCCTAAAGTTAGTTATCAAGACGCTTCGGCATATTTGCAAAGTATGGATCCAGATAATCAACATCGTCAACCATTTTATATTACTTTGCTTGTTAATGGTTTTTGGTTATTAATTGCATGTTTCATTCTGGTGCATCAGCCCGTGTCATGCCCAAGAGGTTCAAGGAACACCTTAACTTCAAGGATTTCTAGGCCTTATCGCAAAATTTGTGCCATGGATTCTAAGAGAATTGAAGTACATGGTTTAATTAAGGATTGACATTATTGTGATAGATGTACCTGATGCTTGGGGTATGTTGCTATCAAGGAAGCGGGCTTTGGATCTAGGAGGGAGTATTCAGATGAATTGGTCTTATGCTACTATTCCCTCACCTAGAGACAGTGCTTTTGTGAGCTTTGATAGAGAGCCTGAAAGAAAATTTCGTGTTGTAGACTCCAAGAGACCCCATAATAATATTATAATCGAAAAACCTATTCTTGGGAACTATTCCATCTTGTCTAATTCTATAGTTCCCTTGGATGTAGAGGCTAATGATTTGAATTACGGAATTTGGCGCATGTATTTTGATGGTGCATATTCCAGGCATGGTAAGGGTGTTGGAGTAGTGCTTATATCTCCTCTTAACCATATTTTTAATTTTGCCTATATATTGGAATTTGAGGCTACCAATAATGTCGTTGAGTATGAAGCCCTTTTGTTGGGTCTTGAGCCAGCAAGAGATTAAAGGTTAAGTAGCTTAGTGTTAAGGGAGATTCAGATCTTATCATTCAAGAGGGAAAATGGAAGTTTTCTTGTAAGAATGTTAGACCCAAGCAATATCAAAATGCAGTCTAGGATACTATTGAGTTGTTTGATGCTTTTAATATTGAGAATGTTCGCAGAGAGAAGAATAGCTATGTTGATGAGCTAGCAGTTGCAACGTCCACTTTGCAAAACTCTGATGGATTTGTGAATGACAAAGTTAACATGGAAGTTATCTTTAGGCCTTCAATTCCTAATAATATTGAGCATTGGTAGGTTTTTGATGATGAAATTCATGTGATTCGCTTTCTTGATAATTTGGATGAAATCAAAGATTTTAGGTTCGAATGTAAGGAGCAAGGATCTGATAAGTATGAAGATGTAGAAAATCCTACTCCCAAGAATATCATAGCTTTGGAGCGACTCTTTGATAGCCATGATGCCACAAAGAGAAGAGAGGAAAAAAAGATGGATCCAGGGGAATTCATAAAAGTAAATGTCGGTAGCTACAAAGACCCAAAGATTGTTAAAATTGGTAATGGTATCAGTGAAGAAGAAAGGAAGAAATTGATTGATTTACTTCATGAATATAGAGATTCCTTGGCATTTTCTTATGATGAATTAAAAGGTTACAAGGAAGATGTCATGGAGCATACTATCCCTTTGAAGGATGAAAATGCTAAGCCTTTTCATCAAAAACTTAGGCAAATTAATCCTAAGTTGGCCCCCTTGGTTCAGAAAGAGCTTCAAAAGATGCTCTCAGCTAGAATTATTGCACAGACTCAACATTCATCATGGTGGTCAAATTTGGTGATTGTTAAGAAGAAAAATGGAACGATTAGACTTTGTGTTGACTTTAGAAAGCCTAACTTAGCCTGTAGGAAAGATAATTATCCATTTCCTAACATGCAGACTATGTTGCAAAGGGTAATGGGTTCAAGCATGATATCATTGTTAGATGGTTTCTCTGGTTACAACCAAGTCTGGGTGAAGAAGGAAGATAGACATAAGACAACTTTCACCACACCATGGGGAATGTTTGAGTGAATCGGGATGCCTTTTGGGTCCACCAACGCTGGAGCAACTTTTCAAAGGGCTATGGATTATGATTTTAAAGGTTTATTTGGTAAAATAATTGAAATATATCAAGATGATCTTAAGGTTTTTTCAAAGGATGGTATTAGTCATATTCATCATCTTAGACAGATCTTTACCAAGTGTAGAGAATTTGGAATATCCTTAAATCCTTCTAAGTTTGTGTTCGAAGTAACTAAAGGTAAGCTGCTTGGTCACACCATTTCTAAGGATGGGATCATGATAGATCCTGAAAGAGTTGAGGCCATTCAGAAGATTCCTTCGCGTCATAACAATAAATCCCTTCAATCCTTCCTTGGAAAGATTTACTTTCTTAGGAAATTTATTCCAAACTATGCGGAAATTGTTAAGCCTATCCAAAGTCTTTTGAAGAAAGATGCAAAGTTCATATGGAAAGAAGATGGAAAGGAGGTTTTTTCATGAGATCAAGGGTTCTATCACGAAAGCTCTTGTTTTAGTTAGCCCGGATTATTCGAGGGAATTCTTGATTTTTTCTTTTGCTTCAGAGGATACTATAGCGAGTGTTTTACTTCATAAAAAAAAAGAAAGGTCATGAGCAGTCGATTTCTTTTATGAGTAGATCGCTTCATAATTCCAAGTAAAACTATAGTACCATGGAAAAGCAAGCATGCACCCTTGTCAAGTCCCTTAAGCATTTCAAGACATATGTGGGGTATTCTAAAGTCATATGTTTTATCCCACAATCGGTTGTTAAAGATATATTAACTCAAACTGATTGCTTAGGGACTCGAGCTAGGTGGGTCAAGAAGATTCAAGAATATGATTTAGAAATTAGACCAACTAAGCTTGATAAGGGTCGAGAATTTGCTCAAATGTTAACCGAAGGTAATAAGAAGGCATTAGGCCTGATTTGTCAAAATGGTTCCTCAATAGTTTCAACTTCACTTGAGCTTCAAAGAATAGGAGAACTTGAATGGTATATGAACATCAATTATTATTTGCAAAATCTTACATGTTCTAACCTTTTAGTTGCTCTTAAGAGAAGAGTTCTAAGGTTAAAAGCAACTAAGTATTGCATCATGAAAGATGGTATTGGATGGAGGAATCCTGAAGGGATAATACTTAGGTGTGTTGACGAAGTTGAATCAAAAAAGCTTATTTTTTAGTTTCATTCGGGATTTTGTGGTGATCATTACGCTGCAAAGACTACTGCCCACAAAATCCTTACAATAGGTTATTATTGGCCATCAACCTTTTCTGATGTACACAAGTACATTAGTTGTTGCCAAGCTTGTCAACTTTTCACTGGGAAGCAGAAATTAGTTGCCCTGCCCCTACAGGTTGTGGTTGTTGAAGCTCCTTTTTAGCATTGAGGTCTGGATTTCAATGGGAAATTCCATGAAAATTCTAGTAATGCTACTCATGGATCCTAACTGCGACTAATTATTTTACCAAGTGGGTCGAAACCATTCCTTCAAAGAATGCAACTGAAAAGTTTTTATGGACTTCATCGAAGATAAAATCATTGCTCGATTTGTTGTCCCATCTAAGATTACTACTAATAATCCCAAGGATTTTAGCTCTTCAGAGTTTTCATCATTTTGTTTTAAGGATGCCATTATTTTGTCTCATTCATCTAACTATTATCATCAAGGTAATGGTCTTACAGAATCTAGTTATAAAAATCTTATAACATTATCAAAAAGATAGTAGGAGACAATAGGTGGGCTTGGGATAGAAAAATCAAGTATGTGTTATGGGCAGATAGGATTACAAAGAAGAAAGCTACTGGAAAGAGTCCCTTTGAACTAGTTTATGGCTTGGATGTAACTTTACATGTGCACCTTAGGCTTCTAGCTTATCAATTCCTTCAACATTTCTCTACTAATATGTTGTGCAACATAGAATTGATTAGATAGTGTTGTTGGATGAAACTCGTAGAAAGGATTTTGATCATATTTGTAAAAATCAATCTAAAGTTAGGAAAAATTTTGATAAATCTTCTCGAGTTAGACCTTTTCAAGTAGGAGATTTGGTACTATTATCGGATCACAAGAACGCGAAGCTAGGAAGTCACGAAAAGTTCGATAGCTTATTATATCATCAAAGGAAACACTAGACTGAATTCATTTTACTCAAGTACATTGGATGGTGAACCAGTAAACTAACCTGCGAATGGTCAAATGCTCAAGTTGTTCTACAAAGATGACAGATGATGTCATTGGGCATCCTTTGTATTGTATCTCTAAACCTATTCTTTTTTATTTCAGTTATTAGAATAGATTTCATTTTAGCATGTCTATTTCCTAAAATAGATTTCCATTTCATGTTATTAGAGTAGTTTTACTTTCCAGTGTTGTTAAAATAGAATTTCTATTCCAGCACTTGATATTATATAATGATTTTTTATTTATATTTGAATGGAAAATTGTCTGATGAAAGTTTTGACTTGCATGCAGATTTTGGATTCTCACATTCCTTCATGAAGCAATGTGTCTCCATGTAGAGCCAAATGTTGAGCACCAAGTGTCAACTACCCCATGAGCAGAACACATGGTCTGAGCAGTCAAAAAAATTTCATATTTCATCATCTTTATTCAGCTTTTGGATTTCAAATGTAATCCAAATTCTGCAACCCTGTGGGCCATTATGTGAAAATGATTCTAGTATGCTTATGAAGCCATGTAACACACTTAGGTAAGCTTAACAATTTTTTCTAGAGAATTTCACTCTAGGGAATTTCTTTTCCTTAGCTAATTATTTGTGTTTTTCAACTACAAATAATTGGTTGAGTTTTTATCCCAAAACTACCCCAAAGCTAGAGTGGAGCTTGATGGTGATGTCTTAAGTGAGTCCTAGTTTATAGAGTTCATGAAAATTACCATATTAGATCATGTCTAAAGTTTCGCAAAATTTGGTTGTGTCTAGAGGTTAGTTTTTAATTGTCAAATTTTCCCTTCTATACGGGATTTTTATGTAATATTTGATGTAAAGATGTAAAACGGTGTTGTCTATAGAAGCTAGAGGTGGCATGAGTAATCATAATTAGACCTCGTAACCTAAACTTTCTATTTAGACACAGTTTGAGTGTGAAAAATATGTTTATACCCCACTAGAGTCATTTTCTATTTTCCAGCAAAAAATGGCAAAATAATTAGTCGGAAAATGGTGAGCAAATTGAAATGAGAGAAAAATAATGAAGAATATTAAAAAAGGAATGTGCACTTTCCGAGAAATAAATCTACACAAATCAAGAAAGGAAAAGTCCCAAAAAAAATCATTGGGCCAGATAAAAGGAATTAATTCCCAAAAAATATGGTTTTTTGAGGAAAATTGAATTTGTAAACCAAGGTGGTTGAATTGAATGAGGGTTTTCAAGAAAAAAAATTAGAAAATTTATTTGTTGGTCCAACCAGCTCATCATCAAGGAGACCAAATTTTTTCTCAAGGCAATCAAGGGTCAAGATTAATTTGACATGGATCAACCTTTCAACTAGCCGCTTTTCTCTGGGATCAAGTCAACTTTGTGCAATTTGTGGGACCTAGCCGTTTTTCACTTAGAGAGGGATCTATATCTCTAACTTTCTATAAATTGGGCTCAAGGATCCTCATTGTAACTCATTGTAATCGAGCTCTTGGTTAAGCGAAGCTCTGTTGGATCTGTAATATTTTCTGGAATAATAAAGCAAAAGTCTTTAGGGTTTACTCAGGGTGGTGTTTCTCTTCTTTCCTTTGTGGTAATGTATTCTGAATAATGTTCTTAATTCTCTACTGGATCTAAATTGATACATTGTTCTTTCACTAGCCATTTGTGGACTAACTAGTTGAACAGGTATCTTGCATTAGTTTTTGGGTTGAAGAATCAATTTGGAACTTAATAGATCTAGCAGGTATCTCTAGATTTTTGGTTTCAATTTTGTTATTTGACCCCTGTGATTTAACAATTGTATTTTAAGTGTGTAGAGATCAATCACTTTCATATCTTCGACGTTAGGGGAAGCCTTTGGTTGGACCAACCAATTCCCAAAACAGAGATCGAAGAGCCTACTTTGTCTCTCTCCAAATATTTATCTAACGAGTATTGCAGAAACTTCTTAGTTATTGCTTGGGAAAGAACTTAATAATCTTCATCTATTTCTCTGATTATAAAGTGCTTAATTGAATAGATCTGCTAAGATAGAGTTATCATTTGCTAATCATGGAACCGAGTGGTACTCATATTCCATTGATTTAGCCTTTGTAGATTTGTAAATAATTTTGTAGATATTTTAACCCTTGTATATATTTTGTCTTGAGTATATAGTTTATTTGCAGATTTGAAGGCAGAGGGTTTGGACTTGGGTCTTGTTACCACTCAAACTAACAGGAGACCTAAAAGGGTTTCCTAAGAAGGAAACTACTAGGTTAAGGGCAACGGTGGGGGCTTAGCCCACTGTCACCATAGCTAAGGCTCCTTCTCTTTATGGACTTTCACCGATGGGAGGAGTCTCGATGCTTTTGGGAAGCCACTTATAAAGGATATATCAATGAATAGATAGGAAGTGACCCCTTAAACGCTTTCCCTAGGAGGAGGTGAAGAATGGAGATTGCTTTCTCTTTGAGCAAGGATCTTGACTTTCCAAGGAGAGGGGGTGAGGATTAGAGGGTGAGTATGAAGGGTATAAATTGTAGAGGTGCTTCTCGATCCCTAAAATCTTATAAGAACTTTGGTTCCCAAATAGTCCTTAATGAATAGTCTTTGACAAAAAATGGGACCACGCGGAACCAAGTGGACCCAACCCAGGTTTGAGGATGGAATTTAGCAACCAATGATGTTCCTATCCTGGACAAGGTGAGAGAAAAGGATCAAACAAGAATTTTTACTTCAAAAGATCAAATTGATCCTGCCAGGTGCTAGCCTTGGCAAACACAGGGCAAAACTTGATCCTAGAGCTAGGGCTTGGGATATCTCGAGATTCCACCATTGGAATGTCTTCAAAATTTGAGCAGACCTGGGGGATCCACCAACGTTGTTGACCCTAGGCGATCAAATTTTTTCTATGGCCAGATTTCCGGGAAAGTGATGCCCTAGGTGACCAAATGGGGCTAGACATGGGAAAAATGGAGAAAAACTAAAAATAAGGGTTAAAATTATCACCCTGTGAAGGATCAGAGCCTAATTTCACTTGGGGATATGGAGTCAAGGATAATTACGAAAATGGAATGTATTTCTATCGTTCAAGGAGGCTTCAAAGTCAACTTCGTCCAATGTAGAGGCTAGAAAAGAAAAGTGACTTTAAAACATTTATACTTCTTGCAAATGGTGAAAGCTTATCGAGATAACACTATCTCTAAGAAATTTCATTCATATAACATGGCCCATACACATATATACGCTAAAATAGACACATTATTCCACATTTAACATATGCGACAATTAGCCTAATCATAGCGAAGTTCAAATGTATGTAACAACAACAAAAAATGACATCAAATTTGCACTTACATGTTATAGAATATATCCAACTAGCATAACATTTGCAATATAAGAAGCTCCAAGATAGAGAGAACCCAAAGCCATACATCAAAATTCATCCATCATCCAAAAATCTCCACCAAGGAAAAAGCGTGAAATTCTCTTAAGAGAGAGAGATCCCAATCCAAGTGATGATACAAATGAATCCATCTAACTCCTATTTATACACCTTTTAGGATTTCGATTTAGCTAATGAGCCTATATTAGCCCCTAACCATAAAATAATGTGCAAATAACCTAACTTTTCGTGACAAGCCCACCAAACTAGCTCATAAATGGAATAGTCAGCCTCTCAGGAGGTCAAATTATCATATATGCATGTCGTGGGGCCCTCCAAAGACCTAATAATGTCCACAAGTGCCATAATGATGAATAAAATCCTCAAAATGTGTTGGACAAGGGGGTGGCCCCTTGTTCTCCAAGTAGTAGACATGTGGTGCTCACAATGGGTGTGGGGGCACACCAATGACCCCATGGGTCTCCATATGAGTCGAAGATGCTTGTAGATCATTTGTAAGGGTTAAAATGATGTAATGAGCGCTTCCATGTCATCGTACAAGTCCTGGGACACTTGCCAAGTGTGTGGTGCTCCTGTGGGGCCTATTGGGCATAATGTACCAAGTGCATCGTCCTCGTCCAAGAGGTGGATCTCTAGTAATCTATGGACATCAGTGGGGACCTATGGAGTGTTGTCTGCTGCTGTGGAGGCCCATGGCTCTCTACACACATCCTACATGTGCCAATGTAGCCCTCTAGGATGTCAAGACCCCATATAGGGAGACCAAACCCAAATGGACACCATCTGCAATCATGCATAAGATCCAATGTTTCACCTATCCTTTCAGTACAACAAGTCAATAGAGTAATCGTGTAAAAGAGCTTGCAAACCATAGACAACAAAGTGGGTACTTCATAATGGCATGTCCTTCAGTAGTGGGCTTTGGCATGTGCTAATGTCTCCAAGCTCCAAAGGGGGTTAGCCGGGTACCTTATAAGGTGGTGTCTACCCTTAAAGGGGATAGTATCTCCAAGGTACATCCCTCAAATGGTGGTAGCATGTGACAAAGAGGCGAAATGGAGTAGGGAATAAGAGGGGCAATATTGGGTCACATATTGGGGCAAAAGGGCAGCTAGACAAGGGGAAGCCCACACTTGGGTATATAATGTGTAGGAGAGAGCAATCGTGGTACATGAGGTGCCACGGCCTTGATTTTTCCACCCTTCTTTATATGTCACTTGCATTTTATGAATTTTCTTTAATTAACTGCTCGGGGCTCAAAGGACAAGAGCATGATGTGCATGATTACCCCCTTTTAGGTAGGGTGGTTCATTACCCTCCAGGGGTTGGGACAATCATGGGTTCCTGAATGATAAAGGAGGCTCATCTAGGGCCTATGGAACCAGGATGATGACGATGGGTATGTGGTAGGGCTCATGTATTGGCTTTTGCCCATGTGCTAATTATTTTTTATCCCGAACACCTTTTGCATTTTGTGGTACAATTCCCTGTTGAGTGTGACCATTTATGCTTTCACTTTTTCTTTTAGCTGCTTCAACATCTGGGGCATAATTCCAGGCCTAACCCAAGGTGGGGGCAAGGGGATAGGGAGGTTGACCCTATGTGGACCTAAAGAGGCAATGTGGACCTAGGTGTGAGAAATGATGAATGGGGGTATGGTGAGTGGAAAGGGAGTAATATATGCAGATAAAGGAGCGAGACCATGAACCCAAAGTCAAGAATTATCAAGTAGTACCACCCTAAAACCAAATGGTCAATAAAGGAGATCCCACCAGACTAAGGTCCAAGGGTAACATCCAAAAGAGATCAAGGGGACAGGAGCACAAACTAAGTCCACTCTTTCCACCAAGTCCCCCCATCAATCCATGCACAAAAGTGTCCATGATAAGTAAACCCAATACTCAATTACCAAATGACAAGACATACCTTTAGATTCGGGAGGCCCACCTTCAAACATATGATCAATACAGATGGGTGAGGGACCATATGATTGGCTCAGGTGGCGGAGAAATTGTACAACGAGCTAGTTGAAGGCTGCAAAGGGTTTTTGGTTGTCGGGTGGGGTCCATCACGGAGAAAATTTTCTCCTAGGGACAACACGTGTTCTAAAACTCGTCCTTTTCCTCATGTGGACCCAAGAGGACTCGTCTACCTGCTCAGTACTTAGATCATCAATGTCTTGGTGATGATCAATGAAGGCTTCCTCTTGGATGCTTAATGCAGGGTATACTTGAAAATGACTAAGAAAGCCATCAATGAACTCCTCAATAGATGAGATACTCTTAGGTTCATGATCATGAAGCCATGAATTATGACCACCGAGAGATCCCATGAACAATAACATAAGGACATCTTGGTGAACCACTTTCTCTCTTGAAGTATGTGCATTAAATCTTTCTAGATGGTCAACTGCAGAGAGTGGATCACCATCAAACACAGGCACCACACCTACCATCCTTCCTGCGACATGATTAGGGTGCCCAAGGATGTTAGCTATGTCCAAGGTGGGAAATTTATCAAAGAAAGACAACCTATTTGAGATATGCATGAAAAATATGTCGGAGTCTCTAGTGTGAATTTAGATATGCCTAGAAGAATGCTTGCTTCACCCAACAAGCATCGACCTTAAGGTTCAATGAAGAACTAGGGCTTCGTTCTTCCAATGCAGTCATTAATAATGATATGTCAATATTTCATATAGGGAACAAAACACACGTTTCGTGTCCCAAGTAACAGCGCCAGAAATGTTACCACTCAAACTAGCAAGGGATCTAAAAGGATTTCCTAGGAGGGCAACTGCTAGGTTAAGGGCAACGGTGGAGGCTTAGCCCACGGTCACCACACCTAAGGCTCCCTACTCTTTGCAGACATTTACCGATGGGAGGAGTCCTGATGCTTTTGTAAATCCACTTATAAAGCATATATCAATGAATAGACGGGAGGTGACCCCTTAAGCCCTTTCCCTAGGAGGAGGTGAAGAATGGAGATTGCTTGCTCTTTAAGCAAGGGCCTTAACTTTCCAGGAAGAGGGGGTGAGGATGAAGGGTTTAACTTGTAGAGGTGCTTCCTGATCCTTAAATCCTATAAGAAATTGAATTCCCAAATAGCCCTTGATGAATAGTCTTTGACAACAAATGGGACCACATGGGACCAAGTGGACCTAGCCCAGGTTCAAGGATGGAATTTAGCAACCAATGATGTTCCTATCATGGACAAGGTGAGAGAAAAGGATCAAACAAGAATTTTTACTTCAAAAGGTCAAATTGACCCTGTCGGTGCTAGCCTTGGAAACACAAGGCAAAACTTGATCCTAGAGCTAGGGCTTGGGATATCCCGAGATTCCACTGTCGGAATGTCTTCAAAATTTAAGGAAACCTAGGGGATCCACGAACACAGTTGACTCTAGGAGACCGAATTTTTCCTATGGCCAGATTTCCAGGAAAGTGATGCCCTAGGTGACCTAATGGGGCTAAACATGGGAAAAATGGAGAAAGGTAAAAATAAGGGTTAAAATGATCACCCTATGAAGGATCAGTGCCTAATTTCCCTTGGGGATATGGAGTCAAGGATAATTAAGAATATGGAATGTATTTCTATTGTTCAAGGAGGTTTCAAAGTCAACTTCGTCCAATGTTAGAGGCTAGAGAAGAAAAGTGACTTTAAAACATTTATACTTCTTTCAAATGGTGAAGGCTAATCGAGATAACACGATCTCTAGGTAATTTCATTCATATAACATGGCCCATACACATATATACGCTAAAATAGACACATAATTCCACATTTCACATATGCAGCAAATAGCCCTAATCATGGAAAACTTCAAATGTATGCAGCAACAAGAAAAATAACATCAAATTTGCACTTACATGTTATAGAATATATCTAGCCAGCATCACATTTGCAATATAAGAAGCTCCAAGATAGAGAGAACCCAAATCTATACATCAAAATTCATCCATCATCCAAAAATCTCCACCAAGGAAAAAATGTGAAATTCTCTTAAGAGAGAGAGATCCCAATCCAAGTGATGATATAAATGAAACCAACTAATTCCTATTCATACACCGTTTCGGAGTTCGATTTACCTAATGAGCCTACATTAGCCCCTAAACATAAAATAATGTGCAAATAACCTAAATTTTGGTGACAAACCCACCAAACTAGCTCATAAATGGAATAGTAAGCCTCCCAGGAGGTCAAATAATAATATATGCATGTCGTGGGGCCCTCCAAAGGCCTAATAATGTCCAGAAGTGCCATAATGATGAATTAACTCCTCGAAATGTGATGGACAAGGGGGTGGCCCCTTCTTCTCCAAGTAGTAGACCTGTGGTGCTCCCAATCGGTATGGGGGCACACCAATGACCCCATGGGTCTCCATATGAGTCGAAGATGTCTATAGATCATCTATAAGGGCTCAAATGATGTAATGAACGCTTCATTGCCATCGTTCAAGTCTTGGGACACCTGCCAAGTGTGCGGTGCTCATGTGGGGCTTGGTGCGCATAGTGTACCAAGTGCATCAACCTCGTCGCAATGATGGATCTCTAGTAATCTCTGGACATCGGTGGGTTCCATGGAGTGTTGTTTGTGAGGCTGATGTTTGGCACACGCCCTACATGTGCCAATGTAGCCCTCTGGGATGTCAGGACCCCATATAGGGAGACCAAACCCAAATGGACACTATCTGCAATCCTACATAAGATCCAATGCATCCCCTAGCCTTCTAATACAACAAGCCATTAGAGTAATCGCGTAAAAGAGATTACAAACCATAGACAACAAAGTGGGCACGTCATAATGGCATGCCCTTCCGTAATGGGCTTTGGCATGTGCTAATGTCTCCAAGCTCCAAAGGGGGTTACCCAGGTACCTTATTAGGTGGTTTCTCCCCTTAGAGGGGATAGTATGCCCAAAGTACATCCCTCAAATGGTGGTGGCATGTAACAAAGAGGTGAAATGGAGTAGGGAATAACAGGGGCAATCCTAGGCCACATATTGGGGCACAAGGATAGATAGACAAGGGGAAGCCCACACCTAGGTATATAATGTGTAGGAGGGAGCAATCGTGGTACATGAGGTGCCTCGGCCTTGATTTTTCTACCCTTCTTTAGATGTTTGTTGTATTTTATGAATTTTCTTTAATTAACAGCTCGGGGCTCAAAGGACAAGAGCATAATGTGCATGATTACGCCATCTTAGGTAGGGTGGTTCATTGCCCTCCAGGAGTTGGGACAATCATGGGTTCCTGAATGATAAAGGAGGCTCATCTAGGGCCTATGGAACCAGGGTGATGACCATGGGTATGGGGTAGAGCTCATGTATTGGACTTTTCTCATGTGCTAATTATTTTTTGTCCCGACCATCTTTTGCATTTTGTGGTACAATTCCCTATTGGGTGTTCCCATTTATGCTTTTACTTTTTCTTTTAGCTATTTCAACCTCTAGAGCATCATTCCAAGCCTAACCCAAGGTGGGGGCAAGGGGATAGGGAGGTTGACCCTATGTGGACCCAGAGAGGCAATGTGGACCCAGGTGGGGGAAATGATGAATGGTGTATGGTGAGTGGAAAGGGAGTAATATATGTGGATAAATGAGCGGGACTACACACCCAAAGTCAAGATTTATCAAGTAGTACCACCATAAAACCAAATGGTCAATAAAGAAGTTACCACAAGACTAAGATCCAAGGGTAACTGTTGATTTTTATAACATCGAAAAGTGTTCCCGGTCTCAAAGTTCGAGGAGAGGCTTGGACAACAATATTGCAGAGAACGCAGAGGGTGCAGGATGTCATCCTGTGTGTCGGGAATTCTTCCGGATCATCCGGAAAATTCACATCAGGTGTATGCTATTTTATTTTCCTCGTCAGGACTTATGTAAATGATCTTTTCACTGCTGAAGATAAATACAAACCCTCATCTGTTGCACCGATTTTCCCAGATTGGGTTTTTCCAGGGAAAATTGTCAAAAAATAATTGTGTTCATGTGGTTGTTTCTATTGTGTTATGTGTTATTTCTGTTCTTCTGCTTTTGATTAGAGTGAAGTACTGCAGTTGTATTTATTTCAAAATTTACTGAAGCATTTGTAAATAACTTCTCAAATAAGTAGGCTAAATAAATCAATTAGTACAGTAATAATTTTCATAGTGAAAATTTCACATGGTATCACAGCAAAAGGCAAAAGACAGAAAAGGAGGTTCTGCAATGGAACGGCTATTCAGCAGTGACACAGATCAGAAGGACTCACGCAGTTCCTCAAAGCACATAGAGAAACAAAGGGAGCATGACATATATGCTCTGGCATTCAGACTAGAGGAGGATTTCGCTTGTGTGTCAAACACGGCCTCTCCAAGAGTTTGGTACATTGACAGTGGAGCATCTGCTCATATGACGGGAGTTTGAGCATGTTTTGCGAACTACCAATAAGAGTAGATGAATTTTCAAATCACAATATGAAACAAGGCCAAGTGTACCCTCATTGGAAGAGGTACCATAATATTTCAGACAGAAGTTGGCAATAAGATTCGGGCTACAAACATTCTGCATGTACCGGGTTTGGGGATGAATTTACTCTCGGTGTCTCAGCTCCAGAACAAAGGTTATGACATATACTTTATTGGAAATAAAGTTTATGTCAAACACCCTAGCTGGAAAAGAAAGGCACAAATTGGAGTAAGGAGACATAAGTTATATAAGCTCCAGCTTGAGTCCCCAATGGCACTAATCAACAATACGGACGAAAGGGATCTGAATGAATTATGGCACAGAAGGATGGGGCATTTACATCATGGAGCCTTGAAGATTCTCAAGAAGACTGTCATAGGATCTCCAGAACTGAGCACAAGGAGAGATGAGGTCTGCAGAGGGTGCGTACTAAGGAAGTATGCCAAGGCAGCATTTCCAAGAAGCAGTAGTAGGGCCAAGAGCGTATTCGAGTTGATACACTCAGACATCTGCGGTCCAATGTCCACGAATGCTCTCAGTGGTGCAAAGTATTTTGCTACCTTCATTGATGACCATTCTAGGAAAACTTGGATCTACTTTCTCAAAACCGAAGATGAAGTCTTTGAGCGTTTCAAAGAATTCAAGGCGCTAGTAGAAAATTCAATTGGAAAGAAGATCAAGAAGTTGCAATCAGATAATGGTGGAGAGTATATCAATAAGGACTTCACCAGTTTCTGTGCAAAGGAAGGCATCAAGAGAGAATGGACAGCTCCATACAATCCAGACCAGAATGGAGTTGCAGAAAGGAAGAAAAGGACCATTGTAGAAGCTGCAAGGGCGATGTTATATGACCAAGACATGACCAAATTTTTGTGGGCAGAAGCATGCAATACAGTTGTGTATGTGTAAAACAGGGTGCCCCATAGAGCATTGGGAAGGTAACTGAGAGTGTGTTCACAGACAGCAAACCCGAGGTGAGTCATATCAAGATATTTGGCAGTATGGGGTATTACCACGTACCAGATGAGAAGAGGAAGAAGTTGGATCAGACTACGGAGAAGGGTTATCTTGTGGGTTGTTGTGAAAATGCGAAGGCATATCACATCTATATTCCGGAAAATAGGAAGATCGTAGTAAGGCGGGACGTAAAATTCATGGAGGAAAGAGCCTTCAGAAGATCCCGGGAAATGGCTACAGTTACACAGATTGAGTAGGATCCACTAGTGTAGCCTCAACGGCCTACAGAGGATGGGTCGAGTGCCTCTCCATGGCACAAGGATTCTGAGGAGACTTCCTCTGAAGAAGAGAAGGCAGGAGAGTAGGTAAGACCACCCACCACTAGTGGAGGACCAAGCAGAGAACTCCAACAAATTCCAAGGGATTCAGAGGAATTTGTTGGAGCCCCTAGAGACGGGAAGAGGGTACGGAGGCAACCTGATAGATACCAAGCACTAGTAGCACAGGTCAGAGAACCCTCTAGCTTTCGGGAGGCAGCTCAGCATCAGGTGTGGGTAGATGCCATGGTGGAGGAGTATAGCTCCATCATGACAAACGATGTATGGGAAGTAGTCCCTAGACAACAGGACAGATCAATAATAGGATCAAGGTGGATCTACAAGATCAAGTATGTTGCAAACGACAGCAAAGAGAAGTTCAAAGCCAAATTTGTGGCTAAGGGGTATGCACAAAAAGAAGGGATCGACTATGAGGAAACCTTTGCCCGTGTAGCTCGGTACACTTCAATCAAATCTGTCATCTCTCTAACAGCGCAAATGGGATGGGAGATTCACCAAATAGATATCAAGACATCATTCTTGAATGGGGTGATAGAAGAGGAAGTGTACATAGAACAGCCAGAGGGCTTTGAGACACATGAGCAGAAGACTCATGTTTGCAGGCTTAAGAAAGCCGCGTACGGTCTAAAACAAGCCCCGAGAGCATGGTATGGACGAATTGATAGCTATTTGCAGAAGATGGGATTCATCAAGAGTGACGCAGATCCCAACCTCTACTATTTGAGAGTAAGGGATGAGTCGTGAATCTTGGTATTATATGTAGATGATATGTTCCTTACTGGATCATCTAAGCTCATCAAATACTACAAGGAAAATCAGGCTACCGAGTTCGACATGAAGGATCTAGGGCATATGCACTATTTTCTTGGTTTGGAGGTCTGGCAACAGAAGGAAGAAATCTTCCATGAGCAAGGAAGATACACTACAGAGATCCTGAAGAGGTTTCAGATGGAAGACTGTAGACCAAGGTTGCAAGAAACGTCCTCCCCACCCCCGTTTCTGGTAAAAAACGAAACGGAAACACGTACCGTACGGCCTGGAAAAGCGTTTCCGGCCATACTGGCACGTTTCCCGTACAGGAAACGTTGCCAGTACGGTCGGAAACGCGTTTCCAAGCCGTACGGTCGCGTTTCCTTGCCTTTAAAGCGATTTAACTTGGGTTTTTTTGTTTGTTTTCAGTTTTCGTGCTTTTAACATTATTGTAATCGTTTATGGATGCTTGTAGATGGATTTTTAAAGCCTATGGCCCTAGTATTTATATGTGATTCATGGTAATGTTAAATTCTTAAAGTAAAAGGATGAAAATGAAGTTATATTTTTAACATTACCTGGAAATGACTCAGGATGTTTGAGAGTGGCTCTGACCTCATTGGATTTCATATGGAGAAAGTAGAATTTTAGATCTCATTCAAAATCCAGCAGACTTATCAGTTTTTCAGGATTTCAGGATTGGGTGATTGCAATGTTTCCATCGTATTTTGTCATGTATTAGGGTATGGAACTCATATTTAATCAAGAGCACCAATCCGATATTCCGATATTGCTATTTCCATTGTGTTTGTTATCATTCATGAGTAAATGTGTTGTAACTTGTAATAGTTTATGCTTTGAATTTATCATGTATCATGTATGTTTTAAACTTTTATGATTTCACATAATATTTCTTAAATGTCCTAAATTCTAATATAAATTTAAATTATATATATATATATATATATATACTGCGTTTCCCCATTTCCAAAATTTGGGGAGGTCGCATTTTGCTTCGCTTCCCGTTTCGGAAACTCATTTTTGTTTCCCCTTTTCGTGCAACTTAGCTGTGGACTCATGGCTACGCCAATGATTACAAACTGGAAGAAGATAAAATACGACAGAGGATGATGAGGCTAATCCCACCTTGTATAGGCAGCTCATCGGATCATTGATGTACCTGGTCAACACTAGACCAGACATCCGTTATGCAGTGAATACCCTTAGTCAGTTCATGGTGGAACCAAAGAGGGCTCACTGGGCAGCAGCCAAACATGTTCTCAGATATTGAGTATGGGTTGAAGTACACCAAGGGAAATGAAATCAAGTTGAGTGTGTTTACAGACGCAGATTGGGCTGGAAACACAGTGGATCAGAAAAGTACCAGTGGGTACTGTTTCAGTCTCGAATCAGGAATGACTTCCTAGTCCAGTAGGAAACAGAAGTCCATCGCACTGAGCTCAGTCGAGGCAGAGCATATGGCAGCAAGCACAGCTTCGTGCGAGGTCATATGGCATCGTAAACTGTTCTTGAACTACTCAAGAAGAGGATGGAATCGACCGGAATTATGTGTGATAATCAGCGTTGCATCAAGCTCTCTGAGAATCCTGTGTTTCATGACCAGTCAAATCACATTAATATTCGGTGCCACTTCATCAAAGACTACGTCCAACGGGGAGCTGTGCAGCTAAGGTACACTCCTACAGGAGAACAGGTGGCAGATATCCTCACCAAGGCTCTGAGTAAGATTAAGTTTACTTACTTCAGAGAAAAGATGGGGATGGTCGAGAACTCTTTCCAGTAAAGGAACGGGCGGTCTACAGAGATAGACGGAGTTGCAGTACGGATGAGGAAGTGGCAGAGACAGTGTCACAGACAACAGTACAGAGGGTAGCAGCTCAGAGTTGAGAAGCAACAGCGAGGACATCAGCAGCGCAGCAGATGCTTTAGAATCAGAGCAATACAGTTGGTACCTTGCTTGACCACTTTCCTCACTAAGAGGGAGTGTTGATTTTTATAGCATCAGAAAGTGTTCCAGGTCTCAAATTTTGAGGAGAGGCTTAGACAGCAGTATTCCAGAGAAACCAGAAATTGTTTGTGGAAATTCCACTCGGATATTGCTTTTTTAAAATAATTAATTATTTTAATATGATCCCTGGACCCTAAGTCTAAACTTAGGGAAATTAAACAATTAAAGGGTATTAATAAAGCAGAGTGTGAATCTCCTAGAAAACGAAGATCAAGTCATCTTTTAATCTGAGCCATTGATTAAGGATATAATCTGGGTCGTTGATTCATCAGCGAGAAGACTAAAGAGAAGGCTTGAGAGTCATTTGAAATTTAAGCCAGCCACATTCTCAGTACCCGAAGGAAATTGATTTTGGAAGCAAGAGAATTCGATTTCAAAGGGTGAGTCTGTAGAGGAGGGGTTGCAGAGATAGAAGGAGGAGGGAGAAGTCAACAGAGACGGAGAAGAAGAAAGGCAGAAGGACACATGGAAGGCAACGTTGAGCAGCAGCACTAGCAGAGATCAAAGGGACAGGAGCACAAACTGAGCCCACTCTTTCCGCCAAATCTCCCCATCAATCCATGCCCAAAAGTGTCCATGATAAGTAAATCCAATACTCAATTACGAAATGACAAGACATACCTTTAGATTCTGGAGGCCCACCTTCAAACATACGATCAATACAGATGGGTGAGGGACCACATGGTTGGCTCAGGTGGCAAAGAAATGGCACAACGAGCTAGTTGAAGGTTGCAAGGGGTTGCTGGCTGTCGATTGAGGTCCATCATGAAGAAAAATTTCTCCTAGGGATACCACCCACGAAGTGGTGGGTAACAGGTCTCTTGATATATTTTTTGCAGGTCCATTTAGTCTAAAACATCAAGAGGAAATTGAATTGCTCAAACCCTCATTTAACCTTCACGGTTAGGGTTTCTAGTGCAACAAAAATTATTTGAATGTCGTCATCCACTTTCAAGCTTCCCTTTCCAAGCCACTAGGGTTTTTAGGCTTGTATTGGCTTCAAAAAAAAAATTCTTAAGGGTTTGCATTCATAAATTTTACAAAAAATATTCTAGCATTTTCCAAGGTTTTATTTCCTAAATCTCATTTGGAGAGTTATTGTTTTGGAAGGCTTGCTCTCATATTTTAGCAAGGGGTTTTTATTTGATTTTGGGGCTAAAATTTTTGTTTAAACTTTCCTTGAGAAGTGACAGAATTTTGCTAAGTTACCAGATCCGTCGGTAGGGGAGCCAAGAATGTCAATTCTGCGGATCAGATCCGGATCCGAATACACCAAAAATACGGGAAAATACGGGCTCATCCAGATCAGCGAAATTTAGAAACGCCTCCCTGTCAACCGAAACGGATATGTTCCTTTCACCTGAACCTTCCAAAATTTTAGACATGCACTTTATCTTTTTAGGATTTTACTTTTAGGTTTTTACTTTTCGGTTTTATCTTTTTACCATTTCACTTCACCTTCACAGTTTACCATTTCACTTCACCTTCACCGTTTACCATTTCACTTCACCTTCACCAACTCCAAGCAGACTCGAACTAAAGTTTCAAAGGGAAGTTGCAGTTAGCGTTCGGGTTGCTATTGCTCACAGGTTATTCCTCGCGTTTCTATTGCTCACAGTCACAGGTTATTCCCCGGTCGGTTGCTTTGCTCACAGGTTATTCCTTGGGTTTCTATTGTTCACAATCACAGGTTATTCCTCGGTCGGTTGCTTTGCTCTCAAAATTCCTCACACTCTCGGCGACCACTAAACACTGCTCGGTTTTTCGCAGAGGTTGCACGATGTAGACAATAGAGCCACAAATCATTGCTCCAGCTCGGTGTTCCGCATCTGCAAACTCCAGCTTGGTGTGCTCGGTGTTCCGCAGAACGCAGACTTCAACTTGGAGAGGTATTGTGGCAGTTGAGGCCAGGTAATGTGGTAGTCGAGGCTCAACGTTCAGCTTGTCGTTTAGCTTGAGCCTTGGGGTATTGTGTTAGTCGAGGAGGCTTGGCGTTCGTGGCAGTCAAGGAGGCTTGGCGTTCATGGCAGTCGGGAGGCTCCATACAAGCCGACAGCATTCGACAGTCGGCAGGCTCCATACAAGTTGGCAGCACAGCATTCAACAGGTATTTTAATTTAATTAAAGTTTAATATATTTAATTTTATATAGTTTTAAAGTTTAAATTTTAATTATTAATCATTCGACAGGTATTTAATTAAATAATTTCATTTAATTAAAGTTTAATGTATTTAATTTTATTTAGTTCAAAAGTTTGAATTTTAATTATTAATTATTAGTTTATTATGGTATAGAGTTTATTAAAATTGCATTATTTAAAAACTTTAAAGTTTAAATTTTAATTATTAATTTAGAGTTTAAATTTTAATTTATATGATTAAATTATTAATTATTTTGTAAATATTAAATTTTAATCTCTTGTATTAAATTTTAATTAATATTATTAAGTTATTCACATGTAATAAATTTTAATTAATATTATTAAGTTATTAACATGTAATTTTATTAAAAGTTACATTAAAATTTAAGTTATACATTTATTATTATATTATAGAGTGTATTAAAATTACATTATTTAAAAACTTTAAAGTTTAAATTTTATTTATTTATTTAAAGTTTAAATTCTAATTTATATGATTAAATTATTAATTATTTTGTATATATTAAATTTTAATTAATATTATTAAGTTATTAACATGTATTAAATTTAAGTTATACATTTATTATTATATTATAGAGTGTATTAAAATTACATTATTTAAAAACTTTAAAGTTTAAATTTTAATTATTTATTTAAAGTTTAAATTCTAATTTATATGATTAAATTATTAATTATTTTGTATATATTAAATTTTAATTAATATTATTAAGTTATTAACATGAATACATGTTAATAACTTAATAATATTAATTAAAATTTAATATATACAAAATAATTAATAATTTAATCATATAAATTAGAATTTAAACTTTAAATAAATAATTAAAATTTAAACTTTAAAGTTTTTAAATAATGTAATTTTAATACACTCTATAATATAATAATAAATGTATAACTTAAATTTTAATGTAACTTTTAATAAAGCTAGATGACAAAATAATTTTGTAAGAAAAAAGAAAAAAAAACAAATATGCACAAAAAGTCAAAACTTAGATTTATATTCATATTTGTAAAATCATCTTTTTTCAATAAATGCTTAATAAATCGTAGGCAAGATAGATCTAGACTATTTGACATTTCTCGTGTTTATAAATTATATTATATAGGCTTATAAAGTTATAATTTGAATTTTATATGCAGTAAGATACAGTTACACCATTATCATTATGGAACCATCAAAGCATGAGCAGAGTGAAGGGGAAATCATCAAAAACAGATCCAAAATCCCCTCTATGGCAGTATGTGGAGATCATTGGAAAATGGAGGTGGTTCTTTTAAATGGAAGTCTAATGAATGCCAAGATATAAAAAATGGCTCATATATTAGAGTGAAGGCCCATCTCACTAGTCAAACTAACACAGGGGTGCAAGTATGCACCGGGCCAAAAGATGCAAATGGCAACCTGGCAAAGGTTTGAGTCCTGGAAAAATGAAATTCTATGCATCTTTGCAAGAAGTTGCTAATAGGAAGCTTGCTAAGAGAAAACACCATGTGCAAAGCTCTACAACTAGGACTCCATTGCCATCTATGTCTGCTGCCACAACTAATAAAAGGCCCACTCTAGCCCCTCTTGAAGCAACTTCCAATAATCAAGGTAGAGACATAGCCGACGAACATGTAGCTCGTTGCATCTATGCAAATAGGCTAGCATTCAATTTGGTGTGTTCCCCTTATTGGCAACAAACGATTAAGGCAGTTAATGAAGCGTCAAAAGGGTACAAAAGCCCTGGATATGAAAAGGTCCACACTACTTTGTTAACATCAGAGAGACAATCCGTGGATAGACAGCTACAGACAATCTGGGATACATGGGCAGAAACAGGGGTGTCCATCATTTCTGATGGATGGAGAAACCAAAGAAACCGTCCATTAATTAATGTTGTTGCTGTATGCCCCCAAGAGGCTATGTTTTTTAAGGTTGTTGATTGCAGTGGAATAGAGAAAGATGCATCTTTCATATCCACAATTCTTATTGAGGCAATAGAAAGTGTGGGGCCACATAATGTTGTCCAAGTCATTACGAACAACACACAGGTTTGCAAAGCTATAGGGTTGATTATGGAGGGTCGATATGATCACATATTTTGGACTCCATCTGCAGTACATTCATTGGACCTTATGCTTGTCAAGATTGGTGAAATTGAATGGATTAATGAAATATATGTAGCGGCAAAAGAAATCCAAATGTTCATAACCAATCATTCAATGTTCCAGGCCATATATCAAGGTTTTGCAAAGTTGGAGCTACTGAAGGTATTATTTTTAATTTTTTTAATCAATATTATTTGTATTGGAAATTCTTAATTTTAATTACAAATTTATATATGATTTCTCATTTGAGATTTGATTATTTGAAACTTGTAGGTTGTTGAAACTCGTTTTGCCTCCCACACTCTTGTCATAAAGAGGCTTGTGGAGGTGAGGCAAGCATTACAGGCAATGGTCATTGACCCTCTTTAGGAATCATGGAGGACTTCCACTTCTGATAGAGGTCAAAAAATCAAGTCCATCATTCTTGATGATGCATGGTGGGACAAGGTCCAATACCTTCTACGGTTTACTGAACCAATCTTGACCTTGATCAGGGCATTTGACACAAATACACTTTGCTTGGGGGAAGTTTATGAAAACATTGATAGTATGTTGGAGAGGATAAAGGAAATTATCAAGGCAAATGAAAATGACCCTTATGAAACATTATGTTATTTAGTGAAGGACAGTTACAGAAAGGTGGAACAAAATGACCACGCCATTACACCTTTTGGCCTATGCATTGCACCCTAAATATTATCACTCCAAAATTTTGTCTTTACCTTGTAGAACAACGCCAAACAAAGATTTTGAAGTGGTACAAGGAAACAAGACAGATTTGAGGAAAATTTATAGAGATATGGGAATTGCAATAGAAGTACGCCAAGAATTTGGAGAATTTGTACAATCCACTGGTAGTTTTTCAGATCCAGTAGCTATGGATGATCGAGGGCATCTTGACTCTATTACTTGGTGGGACTTCCATGGTGGGGATAACAATCATCTCTCCACTCTAGCCACCAGGTTGTTATCACAGGTTTCTAGTTCCTCATCAGCTGAAAGAAAATGGAGTACATATAGCTTCATCCATTCAGTGAAGCGAAACAGGCTAGGAGCGGCAAAGGCTGAGGGTCTTGTGCATGTTCATTCCAACCTCCGTCTTCTATCACATGTTGAACCAGAGTATAAAAAAGGTCCGAGCAGGATGTGGGATGTGGAGCTTGAGATCTCTGACTTGAACCTGACATTGAATGTCATGACTCATCTCAACATACTTGAGGATATTGTTCCACCACCAGTGCCGCCTACTAATGCAACTTCCTACATTCCAGGACCCCCATCATCTATTCATGATGTAGAGTTGCAATATGCAGAGGATAATGTAGATCCATTTAAGGATATGTAAATATATTTACTCTTATCATTTATGATATTGTGATCCTTCTTGTTACTTTGTATGAGGGAGGATGCTTCATTTCAGTGTTTCAGTCTTCATATTTATAATATAACTAATAGTTTCAGTTCTAAAAGTGTTTGATGGTTTCGGGGAGTATTTGATTTTTGAACTCTAAAGTGTTTTTTCTAATTTAAAAAATATTATTATATTTTAAATTTTTTGTACTTGACATATCTTTGTGGTATCTGGATTTTGGATTTTCAAAAATCTAGCGAATCCGGATCCGAATCCTTATCCATATCCGAAAGGATTTTGGCATCAATTTCAAGAAGAGGTCGCAAGCCCTCTAGGGATTATTCCTTGTTTATCTCAATATACTAATCTTCCATCATTTTGCAGAGAATTATATCAATTTTGGAAGGGATGTTCTCATAAAATTTTGGCAAGAAGTTTGTTGTTTAAAGCTTGTAACTTTTTGATAAATCCAAAAGCCTATTTGGAGGTCTTTTTCTCTTGGCTGAGAGCCTAAAGGCCTGACTTCTTCCACTGCTGCAGGAGCCATTTCGGTTTTGGAATTTTGCCAAATCGCCCAAAAAAAATTGAAGGCCTAGGGCCTTGAACCTTAAGAAATTTCCTTAAGTCTTATAAATTTTTAAATAAATTTATTCTGTCATTTTTTGTAAGCCCGTGAGCATCTGGGTTTATTTTCCTCTTGGCCGAGAGCATTTTTCTTACCTGGTGTGAGGTTTCTTGAGGTTGACATTGCTGTTTTGTAGAAGGAGTTTTCAACAAGTTTCAAGTATTTGTCTTGCAGGGATTTTTCATACTATTTGGAGTTTGATATCGAATATTTTTGAGGTCCTTTGTCCCTTAGGCCAGGAGCAAAGGAGGCTCTTTTCCTTCTTGTGAAAATCATAATTGGTTGACGAGCTAAAGCGAGTTTCTTATGCAATCTATTTTTTGCTCCTTGTTGTCTCATTGTAACTTGAAGAGGACTTGTTTTATTTGTCTAAACATCTATCAGTTGTAAATCCTCTTCAAAGTTTATAAGACCCTTCTCACTGTCAAAGGGTTCCTCTTTTGTAATAATAATAAAAGATCTTGTTTCATAAGGGAGGTTTGGATTTTCCCATGTTATCCCTCCTCATTTAAAAGGGAGGATTTATTTTTTCTGGTTTTAATTTTCCTTTTCTAACTTTTAGATCTAACTCCTAATTGCTTTCTTGCATCTCATTGGATTAGTTTAGTTGCATGCTCATTGTATTCATTGATCTAATCTCTTGAATTGCATATCGGCTACTCGATCCAATGAATTTTGAATATCTCTTGTCTTTGTTTCACTTGCAATTGTAGATCTAAAGTAGTTTCTCTTTCTTCTTGTTATCAGTCTCATTTGTCGGCTATTAATTGTGATTTCATCATAATTCTTACTTGCTTTCCTTATCTAGCATAAGTGAAGAAACATTTATTTCAAGGCATTTGGGTTATTGCTCTAACATTTTGATCTAACTGTCATCTCTTTCACTTCTCCTGTTTCATTGAATAATATTTACATGCTTCATTCATTCATTGTTATAAAAAAATCTCACTTTTTTGCTTGAAGTAAGCTCGACTATAAGTGGATTGGTATTTTTTTATTGAAGAATTGAAACATTTAATTGTATCTCATTGAAGCATTGAGCATTGAAGTCTTGATTTAATTGTATCTCATTGAAACATTTGCACTAACATTTGCATTGTCATTTTAGATCTAGTATTGCATCTTTAAAATTTACCTCCAAGCTTAAGCTTGGTTGATAGAAAGTTTAGGACAGCCTTCTCCACCATTCAATTTAAGGAGTTTGACCCTTAAACAACAGTGAAAACAGGTGACCTTGCAGTTCTCTTGTGGCCAAGTCCCTTATAGCAATGGAGGCACTTGGGTTTCTAGAAGGCCTGGGTAAGTATCGTTAATGAGGCCATTGCCTCCTTCCCCAACACTTCTTCCAACAACCTTGTTCTAAGACAAGTTTTGACAATTGAGGAGAAGGAATTCACCCATAGGCTAGGCATATAACTTAAAATTAACCAAGATCCTTGCATGTCACATAGTCTAGTCTTGCATTCATCATCTAGCATTTTCATCTTTTGCATTTCAATGGGTTATTGTAATTGTAATTGTGGGTTAATCATTTACTTGCAAGCTTTACTTTAATATCCTTGACCTTGTTAATTTCATGCTTTCTCTTTTTTGAAATATCTTTAAAGTATCTTTACTTGAAGAACAAGTTTTCTTTCCTTGCAAGTTGTATTTAAATCTTATTGCTCATAGTTTTTATTGCTTATAATCTCTTGATCACTTGTACTAACCTTGTCTTAGAATATTGCCTATTCTATAACTTGAAATATCTTTTGTTATTGTGCAAATATTTTAATCTATATTTGAGCATTGTTATTAAGGCACTGGTCTTTCACTTTTCAATTCATTGAGTGTCATATTGATTCGATTTGATCTATCTTCAAACATTCACACTACTCAATAATAATCTTACTTGCTATTTAATCTTAAATCGGGTTATCTTAAATTGCCTTGCCCTTAGTCTCCTAGAACTTGTTTCCAACAAGTTTTCCTTTGCTAACCTCATGCACTCTGCTTCTTGGAAGTGTTGACATGTGCATAGTCAACAGGAAGAAAAATATTGAGGTTCATGAGTAAACTCTAAGAGCTAGACACAAGGCTTCATGAGGATACCCTAAGAGAAGACAATGTGAGAGAGTGAGAGAGAGATTTCTTGCATTTTTGCAAAGACATTTCACCTAAATCATTCTAGGGTTTTCTCTTGTGATGTTAGGGTTTGTGCTATTCACATAAACCCAACAAAAGAACATTATGTTGATGATGATGATGGTCATTATTGCTCTTGTTGTAGTGATAGTGATTCTACCATGTTAAAAGATAGAGAGTGGAGCTAAAGGCTTGCATGATTTGGAACCTCATTCTTATGGGATGTGAAGCAAAGAAAAGATCATGGAGAGACTAAATCAATGAGTGTTGAGCTTGGTGAGATGCTTAACTTGAAAGAAAACTCTTTACTATAACCTTGATGTTTCATGGAGGTTTGTGTTTGTGTGATGAAAGAGTTGAAGGTTTAGGTTCCATGGACTCAAACCCTAGCATGAACATGTAGATTTGGAGGCAAGTTCTAGAATTGTCTTGTTGTGTACCTATGTGATGCAACATGGCCAAGTTTTGCAAACACTAAAGAAGACAATAGTGCTAGTGTGGAAAGCTTTTGTTATACAAACTTGTTGTAAGTGACAAAGATGAATTTTGATGTTGATGCTAGCATGCTGAGAAACTTTAATGGAGTGACCAAATTTTGTTGGGAGTGATTCCTAGCTCAAAGTTATTCACTAGGATTTTCTTATGCTTTCACTAGCTAGGGTTTGGACAGCTTGAGATTGTATCGTCTTGTGATAAGCTGTGAATGTGTACATATACTTCACTTCATTTTATATCAATGTTGCAAACATCGGCATTGGTATAAAACCAGCAAGGGTCCGTTAAACCAAAAAATGGCAAAAGACGTGAAAAAATCAGTAAAAATTGGCAAACATATAGCAGAATTGGTTAAGTGATTTAACACATACAAAAGATGGAGCACATTTGCAGCTGTTAGAACCTACCGTAATAAAACATTTCATATCTCCTATATCCCTTTAAAAGTGTGCCCTATGAGATGTAACATTGTGGTATTGAAGTAAATTCATATGGTATTTACTCTCTTGGGCAGCCAGGTGAAATTGGATTGGAAGTGAAATATTTCAGATCAGCCTTGAGGCTGAAGGTTCGCAGAGAATAGATCCAGGACACCAAGGTTGAGATGAAAATTCGGAATTTGCATTGATATCCTGTTTCACAAAATTTCTACATGGTATCAAAGCTGATTGGACTGAGATTACCTTCTTGCTGATTTGCAAGCCAAATATTTCAATCGCTGTACTTGCAAGTGGTTATGGGTGGAGAAACTCTAGTGTGATTGAGATCAGCAATTGTACCCATGAAGGTTTTGATGGATTCAAAGTTCAAACCCTAGTTCCTCTTGTGATGAGAGTGTCCTTTCACCTAGAAAAGGTGGTAGATCTGCTTCATTATTGACCAGTATAGATTTATTTTCAACAAGTGTAATGCCAAGGACCTGTCATGCAAAGGGTACCCAATCGGTGAGACCATGTAAATCCTCCAGTTTGTTAGCCAGCAGACCCACTTCCATTAGGCCATGTAGGAGTACCAGCTCTCAGCACGGCTTGGTTCACCAGAACTCAACTGTCTCACAGATTTCCATCACCACATTCTTCTTGGTGCCCTCAAATATTAGTAAAACTTCTAATGACTACCACTGGCTTCCGCCTGTGATCAACCAACCAAGCCCTGTCATTCCCAGATTCTCCCTTCATGACATTAGTAGACAGTGCGTAGGCACCATTATAATGGTTAATGTGGCAGAATATGCTTCTTCTTCCTCCTCTTTTAATTCTATATTTATATTGATGAATGAATTACTTCTCCCTTCAGTACGTACCTGCACATTTCTCCTAGTTGATATCTTTATCATTATCTTTATTCTTCTACTGCTGAGGAGTAGCCTTGGCACTTCCACAGTAAGTTGTTACTGGTTTTACTTTTGAGTCCCCTTGACCCACTTTTCTGTTCAATTGCAGACATTAATAAAATCATCTTATCTTGCTTTATCTTAAACATAGAACAATCAGAGTTTAAATTTAGATATGGCCTTGTTCTTCTACTGCTCAGGAGTAGCCTTGGTACTTCCACAGTAAGCTGTTACTGGTTTTACTTTTGAGACCACTTCACCTACTTTTCTGGTCATTTACAGACATTGATAAAATTATCTAATCTTGCCTTATCTTATACATAGAACGGTCAGCATTTAAATTTTGAGATGGCTTTTAATTTAAACAAACTCATTAGAAAACCTATCTCCAGGCTTAAGTGTCTTTGGATACAAAAATTCTGAAACTATATTTCACTTTCACAACTTGAAAAGGGAACAATTTTCTTAGCAAACCATGATCACAAATAAAATATTAGATAGTATTTAGAATACCTGGTATTAGAGCATAGAAAAAGCTGATAGTCTGACTTGCCAAAGCTAGGTGCTTAGCTGTTATTGACTTTAATCCAGAGACCTGGTATGAAACAAAACCAAAGGCATTCATGTCAATAATGTGGAGAACTTCAAATGCATCAAATCTAAAGTGATCGAAAATAAATAATAAAGAAAAATTCCTTTTCTTCTCAAGTAGCAACTACTAATTAGTTATAAACACAATTTGCCATTGGACAGAATCGTTAGAACTTACAAATTTTATCTCCTAGAGACAGAGTTAAGTGTAATTACGATCACCATGTTTTATAGTGAATTCAAAAATCAATTTCAATTTAGAGTATCTCCTTATGTTTATTCGCACTTTGTAGAAATATTTGCGCAATATATATCTTTCTGACTAGTATAGATATTGTACCTAAATTCATTTGTTGGGTTTGAAATCCCTACTTCGTTTTCGTCCACTATTTTTGAATATTGTATTAAATGATTAAATCATCCTCACATAGATGTCCTAAAATCCAACTCCCATCACATTTGTGAGAAATATCTCCCTACTTTATTAATTGTAACCATCGTGTTCTGGAATCATTGCATAATATGTCAAATTTGTCCTTATTTGCTATTAATTATTTCCCTAGATCTTTCTGAGACTTCACAATCCTATCCATACTGTGTGGTACTATTGGCCTCATCTTCATAAGGATGATCCTCTGCTTGTACTTCGTCATTATTACCCATCTTGGTGACTTTAATTTTACTAATATGGAACAAATATGACAATTGATGTACTTCGTCATTATTACCCATCTTGGTGATGGCTTCTTGCAGGACCCACTTTAATTTTACTAATATGGAACAAATATGACAATTGATGTAATTCATCGTTATTACCCATCTTGGTGATGGCTTCTTGCAGGACCCACTTTAATTTTACTAATATGGAACAAATATGACGGTTGATGTACAGACAGGAGCACAAATTTTCTTGGCAGCAGCACCTGTACAGAATTGATTAACAACAACATATGCAAATGGCCTCCAGGTTAAATAAGGTTGTACAGAATTGGTGTGGCAGTGTACAATAGTACATAGATATAAATGATGGTTGCAGGAACAGCAATTTGAAGGTTATGCGGAATTAACCCAGACTTAACTAAATCCATGGCTCTGGTACCAAACGTAGTAAACAGTCCTTGCTTAATACCTAACAGATATACTTCTGCAGTTGTATAAGATATTGAGTGATAACTAATTGCTATAAGAATTGATGATGTTACGATGAGCTCATCATGGTATACTTGTATGCATTAACTGGTCACAAGCATAGTGTTGTCGCACAGATTGTCAAGGCACGGCGACAACGGCTCAGACTGGGGGCTGTCACCTTTATCCCCAATCTCTCTATTTAAGCTGTCTCCTTGCAAGCTAAGGGAGGTAGACCCTATTAGAAATGAGGATGAAAAATTCAGGAGACACAGCCAAGACATCAAATACTTGATAAAATGAACGAGATTCCACAGATCTAAATTAGATTTCACATTTAAGACCAGTGCCTTATGGAGTCAAATAAAATCCCGTTATGCAATTATAAACAGGTAAATGACGATTAACTGCTGCTTATTAAACCACGATTGATCACAATGATATTTTCTTGAGAATGCCACAGCCATGAATAACAATATTATGAGAAAGCCAGACACTTGAAAGATTTCCGAAAATAAAAATATTCCAATATTACCCAGTTCGACAATCAAAATGTTCTATAGTCAAACTTTTAGATAAAAACAAAATTAGCACATTTGACTATTGAAATTTTGAAAAAATTTTATATTTTGTATTTTCTAAATTTTTAGGATTTTTTGGAATTTTTTATTTTTTTATTATTTTTATTTTTAAAACAAATCAAAATTCTAAATCTAAACAAAGTTCTAAAAGTTAAATCCTAAAGTTAAAATTAAACTAAATTTGAAACTAAGCTAAAACTAAATTAAAATTTAAAAAAAAAAAAATCTAAATTAAAAACTAAAGTTAAGTCTAAGTAAAAATTAAACTAAGACTAAATTAGAATTTTAATCTAAAAGCTAAACTAAATGTTAAAATGAAACTTCCTAAATTTAAAATCTAAACAAAACTATTAAAAAATTTAAATCTAGAATCAAATTACAACTAAGTTACAACTAAACTATAATTAAAACAAAATGAAAACGATCTAACTAAAACAAAAATTAAAAACTACAATGAGAACCGACTAAACTAAAACTCACGCTAAACCTAAACTCTAACAAATAAAATCTATAACTAAAATCTAAACAACGAAAGGTTAACGCTATACAAAAAAAAAAAAAAATCAAATCCGCATGAAATTCCTTTTTAAACATATGCGTAAGGGTTTTTCACATTTTATGTGTGCGTTTTGTTTTACTGCTCGAATTTCTCACGTGTTTGATTCTTTGTGTGAGCTTGCAGGTCCCCAGCGGAGGCAGAGACGGCGTGAAGTTCTAAGGAGGATGAGGGTCAAAATATCCGACGCAAGTTGTGTGCATTTGCTGCAGGTCGGATGGTCGAGCTCCAAGATGGACGACGGATTGACGGGTTGGAGGAAAGGCAGACGACAGACGTATGAGGACGCAAGTTAAGGCAGCGTGGGCTTGTTTGCAGGCAGCTCGATGGAT